>CABEEJ010001408.1:0-66827 GCA_901482245.1 Timema douglasi
TGGTGGGCGGTATGTTGTGTATTGTGTGTCTTTGCATTTTGCTATGCTCATTTGTTTTGTTGTTATTATATTGCCATGGGCCTGTAAGTTTGTTTATTGTTGTCTAAAATGAAGCAACCCTCTTTTTGTTCATGTGATACATTAAATAATAGTAAAGTCTGAGTTGTTTAATTCAGTGGTCCTCCGGTTGTTAAATATAGGGATTCCTCAGCCGTCAATCCCGAACAACCTGTCTCAGGTCTCAAGATACATTTGAATCCCTCCTAAGGTACAAATTATCGACATCCTTTTCCAAATCTCATTTTACATTAAGTCATTCTAAGTTCCAAGGTGCATTTAAAGCCCTTCCAAATCTCAATATGCACATAAGACCTTTCAAAGTCTCAGGATACACTTACAGCTCGTTCACACGATTAGATTTTTCTACCTTATAAGTTTTTAACTTATTAGGTGGAAATTTAATGCACTGTTCACACAATGCGGTTTTTTTACCTATATGTTTTCTTTACCGAGTCACCGTACTCATATACGCGTATGTATTCTAATTCTTCCATCAGCTTTCTCGTAAGATGGACGTTAATACGTTTCTTATTATATATTGATATCGCAGTCTTCACCGTTAAAGAATCAAACTTACACATAAGCTCAATATTATATATTAGCATAAAAAATGAGCTAAAAACCAAGAACATTTAATTGTTTTAAATACCATTTAAAACAATAATTTTCATCAGAAATGTGTGCAATCTTTGGTCTCAATTTAAAGCCAATATCTGTCAGAATTTTAAAAAGCAAAAAAAGTATTTTTTTAAGTACATTGCAACATTCTTCCCATAGAGTAATTATTATTATTTTTGCCTAGATCCTGCCTTTGCTATTGTTACAAACCTTTTTCCTTTAATATTACACATATTCCATTCCATGCTAATAATTCTTTTAAATCCTTGTCTTTGTATGAGTCCGATGTATTATCCCAAATTGCAGGCCATTTTTAAACATATTGTTCAAAGTTGAACCCCAACTGGCTGGTGGCCGGCCAGTCTGCCTTAGACAACGTTGTGTCATAAGGTAAAAAAAAAACAAGCCTTATCATATGAACGCTCCCATTACAATATACATGCCACTGGCGACCAATTAGGTTGTTTTTTTGCCGGATCACCACATAAGGTTTCCGTTGATAAAACCTAATGTCAAAATTAACCTAATAGTTCATGTTATCTTATAGGGTCACCGACCGTATTGTGTGAACACGCATATTTAAATTAATACACCACTGCAGCGTACGGCACAAAAAAAAACTATTCTGTGAAACGACTTAAACCTCATCGTGTGAAAGAGCTGTTAAGGTCCTTTACCAGTCTCAATGTAAGCCTAAGGTCCTCACAGTTCTTAGAGGATCCCTCTGGCATCAAGACACTTAAGTTTCTTTCAGGTTTCAAAGCGCACTTAAGAGCCTCATCGATCTCAGGTCAAATAAGGCACCTCCTTGTGTTGAAATCATAAGGAAGCAGTTAAAACGGTGTGTATAGGTTTACTCTATGTTCTTTAAAACATCTTATCCCGTTTAAATATTTCCACCCTCATTTATTTCATAGGGGTTTTTAAACATACGTCTTCTGAAACTGATGTACTATATCAGCACATGAATTACACATTATTTTAATTCTATAAAAACAAAAAGGGTTACTTGGTGGTCTAGGGGTAAGATGTCGGACTTCTGTGCTGGGGTCCGGGATTCAATCCTCAGTACCGGCACAAATTTATCTTATTGCCAAACTCTTCCTAAACCTCTGATAAGACGTGCATTAATCACATCTTGTGAATGTGTGGAATACCATGCCTCCACCGTGGTTCGGATTTTACGTAAACTGTAGGTCCTCCATTTCATCTCACAATCACCCTACCATTACACATTAGCGTAAGTGCGTATAACCCGAACGGGTAGTAAGACGCGGTGCTAAACTGATAATAATATAAAGACAAAAACAGAGATCATTAGCTGTTAGTTCTTCCTTTGGAAGGGGGAATCCCAAATTTAAACGATAATAAATTTGTTTGGCTGTGCCGAGAGCTTAGGTGGGGAAATTGAATCGCGCCAAGAAAATTGTTTTGGAATTATTAGAAGCGTAGCCAACTTCGGTGGCCGTATGGTCTAACGCGATATTCTCGCAGTAGACTAAGACTATCAATGACGGCGAGATCGAGGTTATAATCTCGGTCGGGTAAGCTGAGGGCGGCTTTTGCCAAAATGGTTTCCCACTCTCTCTCCACACAAATGGGGGTACACTTTCTCTAAATATGGCCTTTTTAATACTTATAACCATTAGCGTAATTAGTATATAAGCGTATAATACTAACAGGTAGTAGAACGTGGTGCTAAAAAAAATTAATAGTGTAAGGTTGCTATCGAATTGCATCCTGTGACCACCATACGTTTACGGGGGAGGGTAACGAGCTGCCTCCAGCCGTGTCTCACCTATTTAATTCTATTACTAGAGCCATAGAGCTAGTCAGTTGTTTTCTCGCTGCCAGTATGAATGCCAGTTTGAAAGTAATCAAAATAGTGAATGGTTTTAAATTTACTCAACATAAAGTTTTAGCTAATGGTGTTGTAAGGTGGAGATGTACGAATAAATCGTGCAAAGCGTTTCTGTTTTAATTTGTGACAGTTTACAATTTGAAGCTTCAATGTATTTAAATTACTGCTGAAACTTACAAACGACATAAAATATTAAATAATAATATTGGTTGACTATATAATTGACTGAATTTTATTTTAATGTATCATTCTGAACATACTTAATTTATCCTTCCAATATTATTTATATAACTTAGATTTCACTCCTTCGGACGCAACTCAGATGGTAGTAGGATTTTATCTGTCCCCTCTTTGAGATGCAACTTGGTCAAATGGCGTAACCTGGGACGCAGCTCGATACAGCCCTATACTACCTCTCCTATTGTACTTGCAGTTAATTAATTATATGTAGCTACCCCAAGCCCATAGCTATTTCACGTATAAAATTGTTGCACTGACTCAAATGAGCCAAGCGTCATCCTAACCAAATAACAAATTGCAATTACTATATTTCAGTCCGGCACTAATTGATTATGTCGAATGGAAACGAGCCCGTGGCTGTCGGTAAGTTTGAAGGGTTTCCCAAACATCGAAGCTGCACCTGCTTCACGGGGAGGTCAACAGGATACATACTAAAGTTGGTTTACACAATTAAAAAACTTTAAATTAGAGACGTAAAGTTTTTACTTTGACAAACTTGATATTTATACCAGACTTTTCTTTGACATGTTCAGCCAATGAAAAGTAAGGATTGAATGAAATGATGACATTTAGAGGAGTATCTATAACTAAGTTGTATAGTTGACTGCTATATTTAGATTATATATATATATATATGTCTAATTTATTAATATGATTGAATTGCATTATTACATAATCGTGTTCCATTTTCTCATATTATAACTACATGAACGGATATAGCCCGGATGCGGCGTTATAAAAGGTATATGTGAAAATATGGCGCTGACGACAGATTATCTTCTAGATTTATCAGACTATAAAGACCCACAGGTTTATAATAATTTCCAATAAAACTGTGGCTTTACGTTTCCAATATTCCAAATCTGTAAATTTAAAAATGTTCGACTGTGAGGTGAAATACACAATAGTGTCTTATTGATATCATGTCCTGCCTCTTATTCTTAAAGTTACACATTCAAGCAACAACTTTATATCGTTAAGATTTTTATTTTGTTGGTAGCTTAGAAAAAGGGTAAAAGAGGCTAAAATGTTGACCCAGACCAAAGACACATGGAAAAAGGCATTGGTTTTCCATTGACAGGAGGGTTGGGATTCGTATCTTGACCAGGTGCGCTGAAGTACTTGCTACAAAATGGTTTCCTAGTCTCCCTCCACAAAAATCTGAGTACACCTCTTCCATTATTGTTTCGTGGGCCAAGTCTTACTACCCACCTGGGCTATCATAATTTAACTACACTGATAGGGTAGGGATATAAAATTTAAAGGAAATGTTCCCGAATTTGTACTAAGAGACATTAGTGAAACATTAATTTAGTATCTATTAAGTGCATCTGACCAGGATTCGAATAGTTACCTCTGCATCATTCGCAAATTCAATAAGACAAGCTTGATGTATAGTCCGCTTGACCAATGATGTTAGTTTCTAAATTATAAATTCTTCTTGCGTGCATCAGTTGTAGCGTGGTCTAAAACATCTACGTCACATTAGACAATACTTCCGAAGACAGAGAGGTCAGGGTTTGAATTCAGGTTGGGTGTTCTTAAATTATTTGCCATTATCCCTTTAACAAACCCTATATATTTTCTCTAAGCTTTATCTTCCTCATCTCTTATTATTGTAGATTTGTGGATAGCCTGGCTGGGTAGTAAGATGCGGAGCATGGATGGATGCATGTTGTATGCTAAAAGTTAATTTTTCGAATTTGACCGTAAATATGAATTATTATGTTTTACAAACTGGTTTTCTTTGAGAACTTTCTCTACAAAAATATGGTCAAACATAAATAGTAGGTAGCACGTCTACCTTATTAACCAAATATCCTGGATTATATTCCGGGCATTACTAAAACTTTTATATTAATTAGGTTAATAGGCGTTTACCTTTTTCACAATGCTGAATTAGAGGACGTGTGAATGGGTATGTTTTCTAGAGTTAAGTTGGTATGCAATTTGATTGCTGACAATATGATCAGTTTATTTGAAAAGTGCAAGTTAAACACCCCTAAAAATAAAAGCAAATAGTCATTAGTCCATGTGTTTATATCACCAATTTAATGGAAAGCAATTAGAATTCAACTCGAAAGATGTCTCCATAACTCGTTAAGCAATTTGAAGCCACAACAAACACACCCGAAACAATCACTCTTAAAAACCCACTTCATTACAATCACGCGGTTCTGGTTACCCAATTGTTCAATTTACTGAGTTTCCTGGATAATGGTGTTAGAGAAACAATTAAATTATAATTTTTTTAGTTTATTTGTCGTTAGTTTATTCGTTAATAAAAAAAAGTTTGCGTGATTACCATGTATTGTACGTATAAATATACGGTTATATGAGTTCACGACTTAAATTTGCTGGAATAATCGTAAATTTATGTAGTAAAATAAATGTGGCCACATTTGTTTGATGGGAGAATGTTAAACAATCTAGGACGTGCAATAGAACTCATCTCAGAACTTTTTGGGTGAGGTTGTAGGGGACGCGAGACAAGTTAAGTGTTTTTGCAGTTTTTATAACAATTTTTTTTAAATAAATCAAATATTGATACAGTATATATATAAAGTTCAATTTTATTCACATTCTGTTACTAACATTTCTTGAAAATCTGTCAAAGGTGTCCTGAAATTAAAAGACAACATTTTCCCTTCATTTACAGGAGTTTGTCATCTAATACTGCTGTGATCATGACAGATATTCAACAATAAGTTGAGGTCACCTTGTGAAAAAATTTAAACTCTATGTTTGTACTGAAGATTTTTTTTTTTTTTTNTTTTATAAAAAAATATATATGAACTGAAAAAACACTGACATTTTCTCGTGACCCCTACACACCCACCTTAAAACCAAAGGCCTTATGCACTTAGGCTAGCCTTATTTTGGAAATAACGTAGGTGGGAGTGCGTTTACAGATTTTAAAATCCAATCCAATACAATTGGAGGACCACCCTTGTGATAAATAAGTGAAATAGGAAAACACTATAATAATTAAAAACGGTGACAGTAAAACTCACCTTAGCGGTCGTGTTATCTTACCTCGTAGCTCCTGATCGTGATAAACTTAAATAAATGTGGGATAGGGTTTTTGGAAAGTACGTGGTACGGGAACAGAAACAGTTATAGCCCTACCAGAAACCGGAGTTACTACCGCTCGCGAAAAAGCCACAAGGGAACTTATGACGTTGACTGGTTCAACGGCTGCCACGTTTTCTCTAGGTAGAATTTAGTAAATAAAACTCTGCACTAGGATTCATGTAGCAAGAATAAATATAATAAATGTAGACGATACATGGCACATAACACGCGATAAACGTGCATTGAATATAACATATGATCGATCAACTGTTTCTAACATCAATACCACTGACTCATTAAGCCATCTTCTCTCCCCTAGGGGTAATCATGAACTCTACGTTAACAACAACTTATAAATATTAAGTGAAGACTGACCATACTGACACGACAAGAGAGATAGGGGGGGAAGGGTGCTAGATGATGCATATCATATTAAAAACTAATAGATAAATTGCCCTAACCTTAAATGGCATCTCCAAACAAAAAAATATTGAGAGATCAGATGGATTGGCATCTATTGTAAATTTACTTTCTGTTGTACAGAAGACCCCGCTACCGTATAGCAATTTTATACCCAAAATAGGGCAACCTGGTGGTCTAGAGGTAAGGTGTCAGACTTCTGTGCTGGGAGTCCGGGGTTCAATCCTCGGTCCCGGCACAGATTTATCTTATTCCCTTCACCTCTGACAATACGTGTATTAATAACAAATTGTGAATGTGAGGAATGCCAGGCCTCCACCGTGGTTCGGATTTCCCGTTAAACAGTAGAGCCTCCATTTAATATCACAATCGCCCTACCATTACACATTAGCGTAAGTGCGTATAACCCGAACGGGTAGTAAGACACGGCGCTAATAATAATAATATGCCCTAAATAAAACTCAACATTCAGCATACATGGGGCGAATGTTGGGTGACCACTTGCCAGCAGAGGGAAAAATGGTACCACGAGATTTGTGGTACAAAATTATCTACACTATGATCTTCGGATATTAAGGGCACACATAAGTTTATTTGTATTTTATCTCACCTTTGGCTCGGGAAAGCCTACACGAAAGATCACTTTATTTGATGCGCAAGGTTCCGTCATCCCATTGTGTCGTTTTCCACGTTCTTGAAACATTATAACCTTTATTTATGACTTGCCTGTACATCAATTGGCACGGGTAAATTACATTTATAATTATATTACAGACTTTCCTTTAGTTAATGTGTTGCTAAACTCAGACAACTTTCTTTTGTAAAAGCGGCTATTTAATTTCCTTTTAAATATAACTATATCGTGTAGCTACGGACAAATGTCTTTTCAGTTAATAGTATACGAAACTCGCGATCAACTAAGGTTTGGTTATGTGGCTTAGAACTGGTTTGAACGCATGAGGATATCAAGAAAGTAACATCTCGTGTGGATCAGGTACGAGTGTTCCTAACTGATTGAAGTAAATATTTTCAGTGTCAATAATGAAGAAATAAATAATCCTTCACTAGCAGGAGAGGGTAGGTTATATATAATGAAAAATTATAGTAGGAACCATGTATAAACAACAGTATATGACCAAACACAAACGTTAATTTTTCTTCTTTCATGTATTCATATAACGATTCATCAGATTTTTTGTTGTCATTTTTTACAGTATTAACATTAATTGACCGCCTACGTGCTCTATTGGTCAGAGTTCCTGGCTACATAACCAGGTTCAATCCCCGGCACTTCCATATTTTCCTGTGAAGTAGTGGGTCTAGAACGGGGTCATTTCAGCCTCATGAGGACAAATTGAGGAGATACTTGAATAATTAAGTAGCGGCTCTAGTCTAGAAAACTGATATTAATGCCTGGAGGATTCGGGTTACTGACCACATCACACCCTCTATCCTAAAATGTTGTCATTTTATTCGCCAACAGCAGTGGCTGCTCGGTAGAGACTGACATATTTATTCATTCCTATTAGATCACCTGGACTTTCTTCCATAAATACCTTCCTTCATTTCCAAAACACTCAAAAATATATTTCTTATCCCCAAGACTACTTTGAGTGAGCATGTGTATTCCCAATTAATACTTATATCATAACAGTGGACACACTGACAAAGGACTTAATATCATCTGGTTTGGTTGATGGTGATTGAAAGGTTAGGGTTCAANTTGTTGTGTGGGTATTGAAGGGTTTGGGTTAAAATTCCCCCCCCCCCCCACCGGCGTCTTACCGAGATTGATATTTCTATATTGTCTCCAGTCCTTCATATACGCCAATCTGTGTGCAATTCCTTTAAATCTTACGTTCCTCTTCCATACCTCATTATATTAAATATTTATATAGCCCGAATGGGTAGTAATATGAGAATCGCGTAAAAAAAAAGTCAGTCCAAATCCTTGTAGGAACGACCCACACTGATGGACAAGTAGGTTTGATATCAAGCTTATCTAGTCGCTTTGGTTATGTAAAAAATAAATTTAAATTTAAAATTTAAATTTAAGTTTTAAATATAAATTTAACATTAAAATTTAAGTTTTAAATATTAATTTAAATTTATATAGTCTGGTTTGCCGTTGATAGTAAGGTCAGGGTTCTAATCCCGACTAGTTGTACTGATAATGTGTTTACTTAAATGGTTTCCCCCGCACTCCCTGGACGCAAATGAGGGTACATTTTCTCTAAGTTCTACCTTTATAATCCCTTCTCCATTAGTGAAAATATTCAGATATACTGGAATGGTGGTAAGAAGTGGTGCGCGTAAAAAACAATCCACTTTCCTTTTAGAACTAAATGAATAATACGAACGCTTAGGAAATATACAATCTGCTTCAACAAAGTTTGAATTATAGCCAAAACCAGAACAAAACACATTTCAATCCGGTACCCGGGAAACAAACTTGACGTACCCCAATATCAACCAATAAATAATTATGAATACTCGTTGACTAATAAGCAATTCAAACCGTCGAGGTACTAATTAATACACATCATTATTTGTCGCTGTATGAGGAGAATACCGATGCTGAGTGGTAATAAGTGGGGGGTAGGGGTGATAGAAGAGGGTGGGGGAGAGAAGAGAGAGGCCGGCAAACAATCAAAATCTAGGACACTCAGGACGACTGGTATGAATTAACAAGTGGGGTTGAATTATGTCGTATTAATTATACTGATCCAAAATGAGCTTGGCATCGGGCATATTAATATTGGAGAAGCTGCTATCGATGCGTGTATTTAATGGTTGAAGAGTCAACAATGACTCAAGTGATTTATTGTTCTTTAGACAACAGTGAATTTTGTGATGCATTGTTTATTTGAAGTTGCGTTGATATTTTTAATTTCCCGTGTACACGGGTGATTTGGTACATAATTCAGTAGATAAACAGGTAACGAAATTATTATGGTAGCTATCACAAAATAGTCAGATACGTCAGTTGCTACAAAATATACGATAGGTATTCTCATGGTCGTGGTTTTTATTCTATTATTGGCAATAGATTATGCAACCAACCAAAAATAAATCTTATTTCAGAAATGGATTTGTGTATGTATAATCTAAAACTTTTATCAATGTGTATTTTGAAAAGACCCAGGATTTATAATTAAATTATGAATATATCTCCAAAATATATTTAATGACAAAAAGATGCCTCAAAAATGTTTTTAAAACAAATATATATTTTTGAAAGACAATGAAATAACTGCATAATTTGATTCAAATATATTTTCTATGCATGCGTCTGTACTTAATTAGCTATGAAAGCTCCGACCTCATCTAACACCAAATTGCGTCCATACTTTCCTGGTGGCTTATTTTTTAATTTTTAGTAACGTGTTTTACTACCCGTTCGGATCATACACTTATGTACTAATTATACTAATGTGCTAGGGCTTAGGAAGGTTTAATTTATATGTTGTGAATCCGCATTTGTGTGTAGGGAGAGTAGAACAAAATTTAGGGAAAACACCTTCAATGCACTGCACCAGGATTAAACTCCTACCACTTCGTCTTCAGCAGTCTAGTCTATTGTGAAAGTAGGTCTTCAGTAGTCTAGTCTATTGTGAAAGTAGGTCTTCAGCAGTCTAGTCTATTGTGAAAGTAGGTCTTCAGCAGTCTAGTCTATTGTGAAAGTAGGTCTTCAGCAGTCTAGTCTATTGTGAAAGTAGGTCTTCAGCAGTCTAGTCTATTGTGAAAGTAGGTCTTCAGCAGTCTAGTCTATTATGAATGTAGCCTTAGACTATGTGGCCACCAAAATGGGTCTTATGTACTGTGGTTTTTCTAATAGTTTCCATGATGGCCATTCGCAGGCTAGTACTGGAATTTTAGTGAATTAAGTAATTAAAAGTTATCCGTATGTACGTGGGCAAACAGAACTCCTGAAATGGGGCACGTTCATTTATTTCACGTAAGTATATATTTTTTGTTGCTCACCTCGACTTCTCACAATCTACAGCCAACTAACTCAGGAGCAAGTGGAAGTATTCCTTCCCGATAATGCACTTAACCACCGACTACTACCCAAGCCCGATTAAATTAACCTAAGTGATTTTCCCAACGAGTCACATAATTCATTCATCACATTAATCATCCAAAATTGTAAGAATATCACCATTCACCATATATCCACACTAATATTATAAAGAGGAAAGATTTGATTTTTTGTTTTTTTGTTTGTAATGAATAAACTCAAAAACTACTTGACCGATTTTAAAAATTATTTCACCAATATAAAGTTACATTATCAGCGACTAACATAAGCTATATTTTATTTTAAAAATTTAATTTATTTCTCATAAAAATGTCGATAGTTTTACACAAGGTATAAAAAAAATTGCCTAAAAATATGCTTTCTCCGCGTGCGCTGCAAAAACTATTAGGTACATAAAAAAATACTATACATATTGAACGTTCTCACTAATGTGAACAAAAATTCCGCGAGACAATATATGTAATTATTATAGTTATGTTACAATAAACGTTTTTTGTTGAAATTAATCAACTAAAACACGGATGCGAAAAAAAGTGATTATATCCGTATTAAGATATGAATCCTTATCCAAATAAATTATTTAATCATTTAAGCTGTTCACGTAGGAGTAAATTACTTTTTAAATTATTCAAATCGGTACATTGGTTTTAAAGTTATGAAGAGTATAGCAAAATAAAAATTGTCGATGATAATTACTGCAAACCTCTCTATAGAACAATGCATGTATGTTAGGTAGGTAAAGTGAAATGTTACTATCGCGGGCAGCAGCTATCACTAATAAACCAGGCCAAACATTTCATATAATCATTAAATTTTTTTGATCTTAAATCCACTTATCAGCATGCACCGTTATCGAGGCCTGAAGCGTGAGGCTTACTAACAAGCTGGTGATCGCTACACTCAAACTGTAGCATTCAGCGACATGAGTGTACAAATAAAAGAAATTAAACTTATTATTAGCACCGCGTCTTACTACCCATTCGGGTGAAATTAAACTTACCCCATCATACTGCAGCTGATGTCAACAGAGAACTCTAACGCGAGTTACAATCAAAACAGACCCACTCATCCGCGCGTTGGATGTAATACTGAACCCAGATTGTGAATCAGATTTGTGCTCAAGATCTTAGTAACAAAGATCTCTCGTTGTGAAGATGTTCTACTCACCCCTAGTTTAGGAGGAGCTTTGGACTGAAAGGAACATTCTAGATGTATATTATCATGCGCGTGTGCGGTTCACGAATGTTCCATGTGTGCCCCCACCCCTTTTTTCCCGTCGTTCTTTTTCTGGGTTGCGTTGAATATATAGTGGCGTCTGAGCGTTCAAATGTCACTCTTGGGCGTGATCAGATTGGTAGCAGGAGAAGCTCTAGCTTCGAGTAATATAAAATGTAAGGTCAAAATTTATTTTCGGCTTCATTAATATTTCTTATTTATATCATGTTAACTTCTTATTCAAAAATCTTTTTTTGGTTATTTAATCTTATATTTATAATAATTGTAAATACGCCCGACTTCACTTCTAAGTCGATTAGTTGCAAGATCGAGATATGTATATCGATGATCGATCTTTATTTTGTTCTTCGATAATGATAAATAAAAATCTACTATAAACTTTAGGATGTTTACGATATGTTACCATCGACAAAAGAGTCGATTTTGAATCTCATGAATATTGTATTGTTCGGTCTTATTGATAATAAATTTAAATATCTTTATGGACTCAGTAAAGCTTCTAAAATTCAATGATAGTTCTTTTATCAATGGCGTTTCAACGTTAACTTTTGCAATTTGTTATTGTTACGGCAAAATTGTATAATTGTTAATAAAAAAAAAGAAGGAATGTAAATATTTGGGTAGAATTCTAAGTAAATATTATTGGGCTAGTTAAATTGCTGTGGAGGTCTATATTCTAACTGTTTTGGAGAAATATTTTGTATAACTATCCAACTAAGGATATCCTATTTATTGATCTATTGTCTTGTAACACATGAACTCGTAAATATTTTTCTAGATATTGTTTTTTAATTGATCAATGCCATTTTACAGTATTGGGTTATTTTATGATAATGGTTTTTTTTCTAAAGTACTAAAATTTGTTTAATAATATAAACCATGCGGGTTTTCCCTAAATATATTCACACATATATTGCTTGCATACGCTAATGATGTCTCAAATATTTCGTAAATATCAATTTTGTCATATTATATTAAATATATATATATATATATATATTTCTCAAAGGATTGATTGCCTGTTAAATAAATACTAACTTGAAAACATTTCCTATTCTTATTAATAACTTTAATCCAACCATATCCTAGGTATTTTATTTTATGTGTATTATTGATTGAGTCTTTATTCTGGTGTACCTTTTTTAGAGATTAATTCTTCGTTCTTTTAACTATCTCTGGAGATAGACCGTTATCTTATTGAACTCCGCAACGGGTGGAAGTTGCGGGGTCTGAGTTTTGAATGTTTGTCCACAGACAATCAAAGCAAAGAACACCAAGCATTCGCTCCTATTGCCATTTTTTTGCCCCGTTATATTTTGTTTTATTTAGACCTCCTGTATTCCCCTTAATCTTGTTAAGGAGGGTTCAAAACAATGAAATCAAATACGGATAGAAAAGAAATAAAAAAGATCTGTCCTTCTTCGTCTCCTGTGCCAGAGAGATTGATGCTTGCATCGGTTACCTACAGGTGCTCAGGGTAGTCCTTACTGACTGGTACGCCTCCGTTAGACTACTTTCTTTATAAGTAGTTCACAGGGCTGGGCCGAAAGCCCACGCCGCAAGCTTGCTCGTAGTGGCAGCTCAGAAATGGGTTGGACTCTGTGGGGCAGTGAGTTTAAATACCAACGAGTGATGGCGTTGGCAGAGCGGTGGGGTCGGGGCCTTTGGGTGCGGGCTCCTGGGGTTCTGGGCCACAAGGGCTTGGCTCTTGGGGTTCCGGGCCGGTGAGCCTGGGTCTCTCCGTGCATGAGGTGAGTCGTTGTTGTGCTCCGGTTCTAGCCTGGACAGTTAGTGGTGCATGTGCTAGAACACGGACGCCTCCCCTCGTACGTACGAGTATAGGGGAATTACTTTCCCACGCGCAATGGGAGTAATATCATTCCCCTACACACGGTAATGAGTGGAGATCACAAGTTCACTTCTGTGAGTGGAAGTAAATAGCTTCGGTTACCACCATGGATAGGTGGAAGTCACGAGCCCTCGGTGCCGGTTCAACCAATGAGTGACTGGAAGTGGAGAGGTAGTTAAGTCTCACCTCCCCGGATATCCGGCCTGAACCGGATAATTCCACCCTTCGGGGTGCGGGGTTGGGAGCTGTTTAGGTACCGACCTAGAAACCGCCCTGAGCCACGGTGTCCATAGTGTTTGGCACTATTTTCGTGCCGAGACCATAGCACGCTAGAGCCAAGGTTGTCCTTCTTCGTCACTGTAAAATACCATCAGTCGACCATTCACACACAGCTCATTTTCAAAAATTAACTACATTATATTATCATAATTTCACGCCGATACATATGATACATATATTTATGAAGCCATTCGGCTAAATAGGTTGAGCTAATTTTAAATTATCCAATCCTGAGTGAATTTATTTGTTTGTTTGACTTCTATCCATTCGAATAGTACACGAATTTACCCTACTGAGGTATGTGAAGAAAAGTAAAATTTACAGAAGGGTAAACCAAGTTTTTTTGGAACTAAATTGATAAATATTTAGGAAAATAAACTCTGTACACAAGGTGGAAATTCGAACCCCTACTAGACAAGACTTGCATTTATTCAGCGCCCACCGATAAGAGTAGCTAAATCATTATATCAACACATGACTTGCAAACTAAATTAAGGACAAGTCATATCAGCCAGTCCCAGGCCATCAATTCATTACTATAAATATTAAATATTTTATCCATGAATGAAAATTAACCAGCTATCTCCAGATTTATGGATCTATATTAAGTTAATAGCCCAATAACTATTGTTAATTATTATGTTTAACCTCAAGGTTGTTAACAGTTGAATCTAAGAATAACCTAATTTAGAGTAAGTGCACCATACTAGCGTTCAGAAAGTATTCCAATATTAGTACCTCAACCTCCCACGTCACAGGAAATCCCAATATACTGCGAGATTGACGCCTTAAACCACATAACCACCCGTGTGGGTCTGTTGGTCGTGAAACCCTCCCAGAAATATCTAATAAATATTCGGTTAGAAGGAGCGACGTCAGCCAGCTAGGTAGAGCCATTTCCATACGACACGAGAAAAGCTTTCAACAATATTATCAGAGCCTCGCGTAGGGAAAGAGGGAGGGGTTGGTTTCTCCTAGAACCATGCCGTGGTGACGTCACGAGACTTCAGAATTGCATTTTGCAACCAATGACACGCGACTGCGGTACCTTTTGTGGCTATCAATAGTTCACGAATAGCGTCAGTATTTGGTGCTCCCTGACGTGAGGGGGTAAAGTGGTAGCCCCAATTTGACATTTCTTCGACAGTGCTAGGAATCTAACTCGGGCCCCTTAGTTATGTAGACAGACACGCTATAGACTGAACTGAAATCTAATGACAGAACACGTATAACCTCATCTAATTGGAATTAATAAAATATCCATGTTAACTAACAAATCCTTTGGGTGAAACTATAAATTACGGGAATAGTAAAAATAAAAACCTATATAAAATTAGTTTGAATCAGGGGTTTCCATCAGGTGGTACCCGCATATCTGGATATATGCAGTATATTGATTAGGAGTACGTGAAAATAATGTAGTTATTTTTTACTTTTGATCCAAGGTAGCCTTATTTAAACCTAATATGAACATGTGTTACATACATCTCTAACTGGGGACGAACTTTAAAAAAAAACCTTACCAACTTGAGAAACTTTGGGGTAAGGAAACAGTTCTTTGATATCTGTAAATTGTATCCTAGGGTATGATAACAAACTTTTCTCTTAATTTTAAAAGTTTGTCATTTAAAGCAGCAATACCCATAAGTGATATTCAACAACTGTTAATATCACCAAGTGTAGAAAAATAAACTCTATATTTCTACTGAAGCAATATTTAAATTATTTTGTCCAAAAATGTGTTTTTCTATAAAACATGCAAAAACACTGGCCTTATTTTGCATTCTGTACATCCCCTCCTAAGTGCCTGAAATCAATCTCGAATATACCCGAACGTATATAAATTGTTCTCTCAAATCGCCGTGACATTATTTCGCCAGTGACTTGTTGGACGTCCAAGTGCGGTTGATAGGCTAGAACCCAACCAAAGGCCAGATTAAATTGGAAAATAAATATTGTCTTACCAAAGTTAATTTCTAGACCATACTGCTAGTTTTTAGGTCATTTAATTATATAATTATTACAGACACAATACGTAGTTTCCTTGACTTTGAATCACCATTGCGTCAGAGAAAAAAATCGATTTAATGAACTAGATATACATTTTTTGTTACTGAGCTAAGATTTAGAGCAAAATAATAGTGAAATGTACCACAGTAAAATTATTACATTATGCATACGAGTTGCTAGAAATTTATACCGTGGTATAGGGGTGAGCATAATCGTTTATAGAAAATTCACCTGCATTAATGTAAAAAATAGTGGGGAAACTAAAGCTAAAATTACATAATATAAAATACCTGCTTCAGTGGCGGCTTGGTCTAACGCGTTACTCTCACAGTAGAATAGAGTTCAAACGACGGGGGTATTGAGGTTTGAATCTCGATCAGGTGTACTAAGAGGTTTTTTTCAAAATGGTTCTCCAATCTCCCTCTACGCAAGTTCGGGTACACTTCCTCCTTCCTAATCCCTAAAAATTAGCGTAATTAGTACATAAACGTATATACTGACCGGGTAGTAAGAGGCGGTACTAAATAGTAATAAAAAACATGAGAAAAATCTTCTAGAGCACCCTATTGCAATTAAAACCCTCAACTTTCTCATCAAAGAAAACTAAATGAAATGTGAGTTCAACGACTTATACCACACAACCACTACTGCATAAATCAGTATTTGTGAGCGAACCTCAAAAATTTCGAATCAGAATCTGAATATTACTAAGATTCGAATTATATTCTTAATTTTGAATCGCAATATTGAAAGATTCGGATTAGATTCGAGATTTCAAATATAAAAAAAATATAAATTAATATTTGATGGGCTTAGCACAAAATTCACATCTATTACATACTTACTTAACAAATTAATATAATTAGAGTGGAAACCAGTTACATGGTAGAGTGATTAGATACATTAGCTTGAGTTTTAGGTGGTAAAGAAATCACATCGGTGACATGTGTTTGTGTCACCTAATATCTTGTACGGTATTTTTTTAAATCAGGGAGGCTCACCTTTTAGTAAATAATAATCAATATCTGCACATTGATTAAAATAGTGGTGTGGTATTAATTTGATTTTTGACTTTTGGATATTAATGCTATCGATAACAATTTTTTTAATAAAACTAAAATGAGTGTATAAAATATGTAGGTATATACATTTCTTTTAAATATTATATTATTAGATTGGACTTGAAAACTTAATATAGTAGAGCATTCAACTTAGATTTGTATTTGAAACATTATCACAGTAAGCTAAAAATAAATTATCTGATTCGGATCTGAACATATTTAAAAGTAAAAGATTCAATCTATATTTTTCTAATCATGATATTCGATTCGAAATTTGTGTAAGCATGAGATTTGATTTGGACTCGAATCGAAATTTGTTTAGGCATGAGAGCCGATTCGGACTCGACTCGAAATTTATTTAGGCATGAGACTCGATTCGGACTCAACTCAAATATATTTTAGGCATAAGATTCGATTCTGATTCAGTTCGAGTCAGTTAGTCAAGATTTGGATTCTATTCAAAATTTAAAATTATAGACTTTCTTAGCGTGGACCAAACGTCAAGATTGTTGGACCCGTGTCGGTGGCCGCGTGATATAACGCGCTACTCTCCTGTTATAATACACTCCCGAAGGCGAGGAGATCATGATTCGTTCCTGGTTGGGTGCACTGAAGTTTTTTCCAAAAGAGTTTTCCATTCTCCTTCCATGCAAATGATGTTGCACTATATCTAAATTAATCCTTCCAAATTCTTAACACATTAGTGTAATATTAGTACATAGGAGTATAACCCTAGCGGGTAGTAAAATGCGGTGCTAAGAAAAAGTCTGGTCTGTTTGGATGGTGGGAGGAAGATCGGGGTTCTAATTTCAGCCGGGTATATTTTGGTGTCCATCCCAAGATGGTCCTCATAAATGTGAGTACATTTCCTCTATATTCTATCCTATTAATCCTTACTTAATTATTTTAGTTGAATGTAGCGTGCTCAGATCGGTAGTAAGACGTGGAGCAAAAAATAACCTAGCCATAGAAAGTACCGTAATTATATTTTGTCGAAGAACATTATTAAAAAATATTGGGCCTCACGTGTATTAAAACCACATCTTTTGGTTTTAAAAAAGACTTAATATTTCTAACCCAGACAACTAGGTACTTGTTTTATTATTCGGAATATTCGCACTTGTATCAAAGTGGTCTAAGTGGACCGACTCGCATTGCATAGATCCTTCTAAAATTCTGGGAAATATTCACAAATGGCACGCTATAAGGGTGGGTCCGACATTACCATGGATTTTCTATGCTCTCTCTAAGCTAATGTGGTAGCATTACCTTTAAAATCACTCACTTCATTCTTACACCCTATATTTAGGCATTAATAATCCTTGTGTTGACTGTAATGATTTTTAAAAAACGTAAGCCACAACTACTAATATTATTTAAAAATGTATAAACCTTTAAAATTGTTAAAATTACTTTCATATTATGATTTCAATACTAGTTGCTTTAAAATAGGAACAAATTATCTCGAGTAATATTTAATTGATTGGTTTATTTGTCCAAGGTTATCTTAATTTTACCCATTTAACACACATTATTACTTCATTTATTTCTTAATTAAGCCTCTATGCACACAGTTATTGTTTACCTACGCCTTTAAAATTGTTATTCCCGCTGTATGAGGCAAGTACTAAAGTGAGACATTACCTCTCTCACATCTACAACTCCACCTGTGTAGAGAGAGAGGTTGAGGAGAGGGAAAAGAGGGGAGGCTTGCGCAACAGAAGCAACCTCATTCAACCCTCCCACCCTCCATCCGCCTTCGGCAGATTATTTGCATTTACTTTGCATAACCGTATTTGAACAAGGTTCCTTATCTCAGTCACCCTACCGAGGGTGCTGCCTTCCCCCTCCCCCTTACCACCCAACCCCTTTGTGGTTCCCTATGGTTCCCCCTTCTCACTCCTTCTACTCATTTTCCCAACAGATCTTTGTTTATGTTACTGGGACGTCAATAAAAATAGAGGTGGGGGGTGGATTGCTCAGAGCGTGATTCAATGTTTGCAAGGATAACTTCATTTAGAATCGCACCAGTGTACACGCTGACTAAGGAGTCAAGCACATATGGTTTGGTTTTAAAATGAGGGTAAGTTTGGAATTATATTCCCATCTAGGTCTACTTAGGGTGTTTTAATTTTCTAAATGGTTTCCACGAAATTGATAGAGCATTTTCTCTCAAATTCTACCTTACTTATCTCTTCACCATCACTGTGATTAAGTGCAAATAGTCAGGACGAGTGGTAAAGTTGTGAAACTGTCGGTGAAGTGTCGCAAGTATCACACACTGGCCGATACGCTCCATGTGGTAAATAGCAGCGTGGGAGAAAGATGGTCCCGATCCAAAGACGCGTTGACAACTTCCTTCCGTCAATTCGGACGGCTGGGGGAGGCACACTGAAAGGGATATGCTATTTCCAAATGAGTCCAATAATTCAGATGTCTAGGGAGAGCAGTAATTGAAAGTCTTGGTGCAATAATGGGCCATGTGACAAACACTACATTTCTCAGAAGGAAAGCCTCCTACTACATGTAATATTTGCGCCAAAGAGCCAATTTAGTCAGAAAATGTTTTTAATTGATGATACAAATAGTTTTTTAAATAATCAATTTATTAAAAAAATACAAACTGCCCAAATTTCAATTTAAATTGGGGTATTTGACGCACAATAGGTGTTTACAATTGTATACATTAAATTACATATTTCTAATTTTTAAAGAAAGTGATCCATTAATTAATGTAAGTTCTCTTTGAAATATATTTTAAGTCCTTATTTAGTTATGTTGTAAAAATAGGTATATTGTAAATGTTAATAAAATAATCCAGTAACCCGCCTCAGTGGTGTAGCTAGCTAGTGCTTGTTTCTTGTTGAAATAAACTACCAATGACAAGAAGATCGAAGTTAAAATCTCGGTCGGTTGGACTTTTTTTTTTCATAAATGGCTTTACAATCTCCCTTCACGCAAGTGCGTGCTCACTTCATCTAAATTCAACCTTTCCCATTCCTAACCCATTAGCGTAATTAGTACTTGAGCGTATAGCCCTAACGGGTAGTAAGACGCGGTGCTGAATAAATAAAATAATAAACAAATAATAATTTGTAAAACGGAGATAGTTGTCCACACAAAGAAGTGGTATGAAGTTGTATGTCATTATCATCTAATAATTGTTTTCTTCCCCCAAAGCTATATTAACATACTCGAATTTGGGGCAGACAAATATTCATGGTAACAAACACGGCTGGATTTTTCTCCAAATACTAGAGGGTTTAAATCGGTTTCCTCATGTTAAATATATATAATCTATTCTTTCACTAAATTACTTGACAATTCTTTATCTAAAGATGGCGTAGACAGTCCTGTTGCCAATCATCACAAGTGGTGAATTGGCCATAAAAGTGTGTCAAATTTGAGTTTGCCAGCTCTTACAGCAAAATAAACATTTCCTTATGGTGTTTACTGTATGTAATTTAATAGTTCTTGCATAGGCTTATCCTTAAAAGCAATCCGCAAGTTAATTGTTTTCAGATATTCAACCAGTTTTTATTGTCGTTATCTGACAAAAAATTGTCAAATTTACTAATAAGTTGTTTTACATTTTCAATTTGAATCATTTCCATCATTTGCGTCTGCGTCAGTTGTAGCTTATTAGTTATATTGTACATGTCTTGAATAAACTTGTTCAAATAGTGTGTGTTGTTTTAAATGCTCGATTGTACACCCTAATTTTTCAATTTTACTTAGTGTGATGAATTTCACTTTTCATTCACTGCGCCTGAGGTTGCATTGAAAAAATATGTTGCCCACCTCTGCTTTACAGATACATGCAGATTACTTATTTTCTACAATATTTAACTTCTAGCCGGCTGTTACACTTCAGACCCAATAACATTTAAACTAAGAGATATATTATATTTTAACCTTTTTCTGAGTCTTACTAACCGTTCGATTTATCCTCATGTTCACACTTAAATATATTATTATTATTATTATTAGCACCGCGTCTTACTACCCGTTCGGGTTATACGCACTTACGTTATTGTGTAATGGTAGGGTGATTGTGAGATGAAATGGAGGACCTGCAGTTTAACGTGGAATCCGAAACACGGTGGAGGCCTGGCATTCCCACTTATATATAACAAAGAGTTATAATCTTAGAGTGAATTTACCATCAGTTGGGCGAAGGGAGATTTTTTATTATCATTAATATGTTAACCGACTAATATTCAAACTCTGATTTAATATTTGTAATCCCTATGATTGCCTGACTAAAAGTTCCTGATGCTTCGTCGCTTAGAAGTGTAATGTACACATAAAAATAAATCCTATATTCTCATCCATAAAAACATTTTTTAAACATTAAATTTGGTGAGAACTTTCTGTTTTTTCTATTCATACTAACACTTAATGGTATCACTACTTTCTTCTTAAATGAGAAAATTAACAAAACTTCGAGACTTAATTTTCAATATTAGATTACTATGGCTAGTGACTTAGTTCAGGAGTCTAACAAAATTTAACAAGGTTTGAGAAGAAACTGATGAGGACAAAACAAGAATTTCAAGGCTTAGATGCGTACTCTTCGTTTCGTCCACGTGAAAGCTTGATAAAATACCCTCTATACGTGTATGAGGATTGTGCCGTCACACACACTCACCACCATCATTCTTTCCCCAATCCGTAAATCCTGTGACGTAAGCCATGCTCCAATCTGTGTGGAAAACCGCTCCTCATCTGATATTCTCTCTTATCTCTGGTCATTTCACCCCGTTCTCTCCCTCACTCTTCTACCCCACAGTCTCCCTCAATAAAACGCCTTGTCTCCAAAACCTACACCCCACCTACTCACACACACAAATTGAGTCATTCCCCTCTTTCTTCTCTCTCCCACTGATTCCATCAACTACTTTAACCGTATCATCAAACTCCCTCCGTCTACTCCTCCTCACTTCTAATCGGAAGCCACCAGACAATATCCCCCCTCCACTCCATTCCCTACTCCCCCTTCTATTTCAATCCCGTTGTTCAAACTCTAATCCTAATCTATCGAACATCTGCCCCAGAGTCAACTTTCACTTGGCGCTTTTACTAACAGAAGAGGACATTTTGTATGGTTGTGTTGTGCCAAGATTTGTGTGTGCCCCGCGTCTTACTAACCGTCTAAGTTATCTACATATTTGTTATACAAATGGGAGGAAGGTATAATTTAAAAGAAGTGTACAATAATTTACATATAAGGAGATTGGTAAATCACTTAGTTAGAATCCCCTTCCGACACGGTCATCGCTATTGGGGTGATGGGAGGGACACGTTATTCTGCAAAGTTTACTAGCATGCGAAATTATTAATAGCTTAAAATTAAACCACTAAATTTTGTATCAATGCATAAACTACTAAGGTAGTTCTTTTTATATAACTTATTGGATTAATTCTGTTATAATATCATTCCTGTTATTCTTTTGGTAATAAATAATATTTATTTTAAAATGTAAAGTGAATTTTAATTTATATGAGATAGTTAATTTGAACTTTCTAACCCTACTAATTATATCAGCACATGAGAATTACTCTGAGCCAGAGCAAAAGGGCCTACCAATTTTGCGAGGAAAGGTATTTTCACATTACTTCCAAGGTTCTTTTACATTCCACAATCAACATGGGACCGACATATTTACTTCCCATCCGTAAGAGTTTTGCCACAGATTTTTATCACTCAAGTAAAATCCTTTGACACCTGCTCGGTTTGAACCCACGAACATTGGGTCCTGAAGTGAGTACTTTACGCCACTATCACTGAAGTCGACAAAAAACATTTTAATATGAGACATTATTAATACCTTAAAATAAAATGCGAATGTCTTAGTAAAGAAAATAATTTATAATCCACGCTTGGTTCGATGCATAAATGATTAAGGTATTTTTGTATATTACTTATAGGATTAATTTCAATATAATTTTATTCCTGTTATTCATTTTGTATGAAAAGATTTTTGTTTTCTAGTTCAAACTGAAAATGGGTTTATTTATTACCCCCAATAATTAAGAGCTAGCGATGCCAATGAGCTTCAGTAAACCCAAATGGGTTTGGAATTCCAAACTTCATGTTACCGGCAATTCAATATACTTGTGTGAAGCTGGAAGGGGAATTTCAAAAGCCTTTCTTCTTTTGTCCTATTCCCTGTCGAATAATATTATAATTAACATACAACACGTTTGTTTTTAGTGACCTAACCCACAACGAGGGTCACGCAGAGTCGACGTAAAGCTTATATAATCTGGATTGCTGGCGGTGGAGAAGTTTTAGTTAAAGTTCCGTCCGGATGTACTTACACCAGTGTCTTCCCATTAAGTGTTTTTTAACTCTCTCTTCACTCAAATGCGTTAGCATTTCATCTAAATGTCCCCTTGTTTGTCCATACCTCTTCAGAGTACTTAATTTCGTATAGCTTAGACAGATAGTAAGACATGTTGAAAATAAAATATTAAATACGTTACAATGCGATATTTTTATATTTTTTGAGTTTTTCTAAATATTTTCATTGAAGTGTGAGGGGACGGGTAAAGCACCATTTACAGCAAATGTACCCTCATTTACGTGGGGAGAGAGGGAAACCTTTTATGAAATACAGCTCATTACACCTAGTCTGGTTTCAACTGTAATACATTTATTATTAAATATTATTTAAAGAAACTGCTATTGAACTAATTGTTCAAGTCTAGATATGTAATCTAGTTAATAAATCATGTGTAATATAATTATGATGATATAACATTTATTTGATATATATCTCTATTTTATTGTATCAATTAGCTGTAAAAAGTAGAAACTATTAAATATTTGAAAGTATATGTTGAGTTTATTAACTTTGTTAGTCTGTGTTCAAATATTGGAAGTGTACTCAGGTATTTTTTCTTAATGGTTTCCTACTCTCTTTCACTTTCTCCACCCAAATGTGGATGACATTATTTTCAAATATACTTTACTCTTACATACCCAATTAGTGTATCTTTTTGAATATTTCATATAAGTAGTAAGACGCGTTGGAAATAAAACACAATACAAATGTGTATATAGTTACATGCTAACAACTATGGATATTATTCATTAAACTAAATGGTTTGGATTCCCTTTTATAGGTTCGAGTTTGAAAGATTGAACATACCACAAGCCTTTTAGATCGTAAATCAACTTACAAGTATGTTCATCAGCAGCAGCATCATCAACTGGTGTAATAGAGTGATTGCAAATGACGCCGTGAGATGATTCAGAAGGCAACTTATCATACATCAAAATGATGCGGGAAGTCTTTACAACGTGTAACATCGTTTATGTCCGAAGAAGAGTGAGATGGGTAGCTACAGTAGCCCCATGACTTATTTGGTGCTGACTGACAGCTCACAGCTGAGAGTTGATGGCTTTGAAAAGTTACCAGACCAAATTATGTATCCCTACGCCGAACCATATGATCTTCAAAAACATGTGTTTAACAGCTATCACCTCTGACGGCCAACATTTAGGTATATACCTAAATTATGACTGTCAGAAGTCAGCTGTGAGCTGTCAGTCATCACCAAAGAAGCCATGGGGCTACTGTAGTCGTCCTAAGTTAATAAAGCCTCGCTCACAATGTGACAGTACTGTCACGGCTGTAGAAGTCATGACAGTGAGCAATAGCTCCTACCACGGTGGCATCCTTTCACGCACTGGACGTAAACCAATGTGATAACATGACAGTGAATACCTCAATCCCCGTGAATATGATGGAACGTGTGTGGACTGTTCACATAGGGGCTGAAAAATGTATTTATATTGAGGTGAATATAAGCACGACAAAGAAAAGTAAGTAAATAAAAGAAAATGAATAGCACAGATAGATAGCCTGGGTGCATCAAACACGCTGCTAAATTACCTATAAATAAGAGATCCTCTATCGCTATGTGATTTTCTTCAAATTAATTAAGATACTATGTGTTTGTTGAACTTCTGAATCAAGGAAGTGATTGCTCATTTACATTTTAGCTTCGGTCTTGAGATACAACAGGTGTTTGGTGCGAACAATAAAACTGGCTCTCTGTCACACTATCATACAACAAAATTATTTGATTTGCGCTAATATTTCTATGTAAAGCTGACCGTAACAATAATATCTGTTCACATGACAATATTGTGACTGTCATGACAGCAACAGCTATCACGATGTATTTGCCTCGTGTGAATGATGCTTAGTGGTAATAAATTGAAATGCGGTAAGATACATTAAATACCTATGTGTGGTTTAAGTATATTGATCATGTTAGATTATTTTTGTATTATTATTTTATCAAATTTAATATTAGTATTTATTTCTCTCCACTTGGAAATAATTTTTATCTTTTTAATAATCTATACTCATGGTTAGGTTGGTATTTTCCTGAGATTATTATAAATTACTTATTACTTGCCTTTAATATACTTTTTTATAAGTACGTAAATAGAATAATTTCAAAATAAATTTAAGGTCCTAACTAAAGTAATGTCAATTTAATTTTTTTTTAGATAATATAAACTCTCATTTAAACATAAATTATTGATTTACTACATTTTAATCTTTATATGTATCTAATAATACTAGTTATAAAAATTATAAAAGAGATTTTATGTATGGAAAAATATTATAGTTAATAAATCTTGTTATATTATTATAATTCAAATTCAAGTAAAAATAGTAAGTTTTAATTTCGAATAATTATCCACAACGGTGGGCCCTCGGATTCAACGTCAGATTTGTCTAGCCTAGATTTCCTTTGATGGAGAGATCAGGGCTACAATTATGGCAGTGTGTGTTTTGTTACTAAATGGTTTCCATAGCCCCCTCTGCGTGAATGTAGGTACAGTGCTTCTAAATTATATTTTCTTGAATCCTATCAAATTAATTATATTAAGCACCACGTTTTACTACCCATTAGGGTTATACGCCTATGTACTAATTACACTTTTGTGTTAGGGATTAGGAAGGATTAATTTATATGAGGCCCATCCAATTTGCGCGGAGGGAGAGGGAGAGTGAAAAACCATTTAGGAAAATAATCCTCAGTGCATCCGACCAGATAGAACCCCAATCTCCCAGTCTTTAACAGTCTTGCATATTGTGATAGTAGCGCCTTATACCATGTGGCCACCAAAGTGAATAATAGTTAAATTAATTGTGGACATCTCAAAGGAATAGTAAGATGTGGTTTGATGATAAAATACTAAATTATTTAAACAAACATTAAATTAGAATATGCTATTTTAGTGTAAATACTTTCTTGTAAAATATTTCACCTAACACATTAAACTTTCTTATTTGTCGATCTTGTCTAGTAACAATTTAAAAAAAATATCTTTCTTAAATAATATGTAACAAAAACAAAGCTTTGTCAAAATATTTGCCGTGCATTTTTTGGAATTATTTTTTAAATCTATGATACACGTTTTTACTATATTTATGCCTATAAATATAGCCTTCTCCATATTTTAAACCAAACTTACTTTTGCTTTGCAAGCAAAAGGTAATATTTTTATAAATCTAGTTTTGCCTCTAGTATTAAATAATATATTATGTGAAGAGGAAAAAAGTAGAAATAAGTAAAACTGCTATTTATTAGAAATAATGAACACAATTCATAAAACCTCGTTAGATAGAGCACTGAATTATCAACTCCTTTTTTTCTGTTTCATTTCTAACTAAATCGTTTTGGTGAATATATGACGTCATTATATAAAGGTTTTACTGATATTTTCGCAACGATTCAAAGGCCTCCATCACATATCACACGATTCTAAGCTATACGTAATTTCCTATCGAATAAGCCAAATAATTACCCAATAACACAGGCTGAGATATAATAGTTTTCAATACATCTAGGGGATCGGAAACGTCCATTAAAATTAATAAATCCCTTTTTAACACGTAAAGCTACATGTTCAGTAGCGTAGTATCTGCAATAGATAACAAATATTAAAATTTTTATACGCGATTAAATTAACACTTTATTGCCACTTTACTAAATTACGAGAGTCACGTGTCCAATTTATTTCATGAATCAAAATGATGTGTCTGTTCTCATCAAATCGCATCAAAATTAGTGATAAAATTTAATCAACTATCGTTTTATGGATTATAAAACATAGTAAAACTTGCATATAGGTAGGAAAAGGTTAATCAAACTATAACAGGCTAAAAACATATAATCGTTGGGTAATGAAGGACAAGAATATTTATGCTGAGAAAACTTGTAATTGTGCTGTCAATTCTTGATGTCTTCACCTGAACTCCTTGGTGTATGAATAATTTACTATTATTTGTTTACGAGATAATTATAGTGGACATGAATTAAAATTCCTGGCACTAACTTTGGGTGTCTAGTATTCTAATTTTTTTTTTCACTTTCTCTATATTCAACCTTTCCAATTCCTAACCCATTAGCTTAATTATTACTTAAGCGTTTAATACGCATGGGTAGTAAAACGTGGTTCTAAGTATTGTATTATTGTTTTATATAACTATTACTATTTTTGTGTTGTTTATGTGAGAAAATTGAATCTTTTTTGCAGTATAGGATAAGTTAATAAGTACCAATATATTGAAGATAAGAATGTAAGGCCATTACAGATATTAGCACTATCAATAGTCTAGTTATTTTAAGAAATATCCTAAAAAATATTTCTTTTAAAAATCATAATGATGCATCCTATTAAATGATGAAAGGATTTTGTTACTACCGCTAGAGTAGGAAGCAGCTGCGTCGGCACTTTAAAAGGAGATGGAAGACTAAAGTCTAGCAACGGACTGGACTGTTCTAAGTTTGTGTGTGTCGTTGACAATTAAAGAAAACAGAAAGGTGTACAGTTCATTTAATAAATCAGCAAAGACAAAGAATATTCATGATTTAATTTTTATTAGTAGAGTAATTATAAATACCAATAAAAAGTAGATGTTATGGTGCCCCACTTCACTTTAGCATAACCAATAATAAATTGAGAGGTTCAAGAAACTAATGTTAGTCATATTTAATACAAATCACATTAAAATTGATCAGATGGTGGAAACTTATTAGTTTAAAAAGTAGTTTTAACTATGATTATAATATAAAATAAAATATATAATAGCCTTGATATCCAATATGAGAATATACATAATCTTAATTTATAATTTAATGACATAACAATTAATAATGATAGTTGAATACATTCTTCTGCCCAAAGCTTCCCTGATCCCGTGAAAGAATTTCTCCAAAAATTATATACATAAGAAAATGTGTTCACCAGCCCAGTCTTTACAAAAATAATGAAATATTATCTAAGTAAGTTGAATTTTAACAGAACTATAAACATCTATAACTAACTAAAACTCAATTTACACAGAATACCTAAAAAAAAAATTAAAAATATTTATATGTTCTAAGTAAAAATTACGTTTTATATAAATATTAAAGTATCTCTTCATAATATAAAAACTATTTCGTAAATAATCACATTAAGTATCCTATTATTAAAATTTTAAAAACTTAGAAAGTGTTTTGTTTTTACAATTGAATTGCAAAAATGTTGATTGTTGGTAAAATATGTGCTTGGGAATATATTTGGATCTAAAGAGATGCATATAATGTAGAGTGAAGGAGGTTAGATAATGATTAGTTACATAGCCTGTATTCATCCCGAGATATTTTTAGGGCAATAGGATCTCGCAGATAACGGTGGGCAAAACATTTAGTGTGAATAGAAGAATCTAGAACCTTGACAAGTGTACTGACTGGCAAATCCAATGAAAAGAGACCATTGGGCAGACCTAAACGCAGAGGAGAGGATAACATTAGAATGTACCTGAGAAACATAGGGTGTAATGAGGTGTACTGTATAGAAGTAGTTCAAGATAGGGATAGGTGGCATAATTTTGTCCGTCACTAGTGCTATAGAGCAAGTAAATACAGCTTTTTTATTTTTGTTTGTTTTTTTCCACGCATCCTCGCAGCTTTCATCACTCTCAATTTTTTCTGGAATTTCACTTTTATCGTACTATTACTACTCCGAATTCGACTTAGAAGGAATGTCTAGTTTTACACATTATTTTATTCTGAGTAGTTATAATTTTTACTCATATCGGCAAAATATATATATATGCTGGTCACATCCCTACCAAGAAATATTGAGATTATTCTGTATTGATACAATGTAAATACGATGGATTGATACTGCGTCTAAGTCAGGCACGCTATCCATACGGCAAGCCTTGAGTGTTCTAATTTTAATTCATAGCTGTGTTTCACGTGCCTAGGTGGCCAATTTCCTCTTGGACGGCTCTAAAACACGTTGTGCGAGAGAGACAGTGATCTTCACATGGTTTAATAAGTGTACACCCCCTTCACCCCTTCCTCACCAACACTATCAATGCCCCCTCGTAAAACCAGTAGATAGGCCACACGTTGTGGAGGAGCCGACACTCGAGTCGAAGGAAGCCATCGGACCCTTCAATAAAGTCACCGTCAGCCATTTCTCAGCCAGTAAACCCTTTCATACCCCAACCCCCTTTATCCTCTCTCCCCACCCTTTCACCCTCACGGGGCCGAGTGAGAAGGGAAGAAAGCTACAGATCTTGCAGGCCTAAGTTTTTATTAATACCTGAGGGTATTCAACGTAACCGTTCTAAATCAACTGATGATTATATCAGCTGTAGAAAAATATATTAAATGTCAACATTTTTTTCTAAATCTGAATCACACTCAAGAAGGACATACTGGGATTTATGTCTTGTTCTAACATTCTCAAGAAAGGGTACAATAAATTTTGTGTTTCTCAAGATTTACGATCCTGACATAAAAAAAAAGCTGTTTGTTTAATACAGTGAATTTGACCTTGGCCGATTTCCTCCTATCAAGGGAGGTCTCACAAGAGGAGTGGACCCGTTTTTTTGACCACTGCGAGGGGCAAGAAGCCCTCGCGGTGGCCATTGTAGAAACACTCGCTATCCCACCGTCATCAAGATCGGACGGGTGTTGAACAATCGCCCGGTCAAAGGGTGTTAAAATGAAGTAGTCACTCTAACTTAGCTTTCGTTACTTATATTCATTATTTAAATGTTAATTAGATTCAATTACGGTGGAATAAATTGACCCTAATTATTAATTCGTAATCTTTAATTTAAATCAAAAGTATTTTTATAATCGTTGGTAGAGAGAGTGAAACTATCTGGCGCCGAACACATATTTTAATATATAAATCTAGCGCTGAGCTATAAACTGACGCACGTGAATCCATGACGAAAAGGTCGTATACTAACCCGGTCAGGATCAGAACCAAAGACGGTGGGGTGGATTCGATGAGTGCCATTAAACAGCAAACGATCTACAAACTAATTTAATAATTATAGATCAATCTCGTCACCTTGTTCATTCATCACCAAACCATCACACCCGCCTCGGCGGTGTAGCTAGCTAACGCGCTAATTTCACGTTTAGCCTGACTGCCGAGGATGGAGAGATTGAGGTTCGAATCTCGATCGGGTGAACAGAGGGCTCCTAAATGGTCTTCACTCTCCCTCCACGTAAATGCGGGTTTACTTCCTCTAAATTCAACCTTCCCGATAGCGTAATTAGTACTTAAGCGTATAGCTCAAACGGGTAGTAAGATGGTGTGCTAAATTAAAATTAAAATTCAAACCATCACCGTGAGAATGGAATCCCCAATTCCACCAATGATAAAAATAAATTGGCAGTGCCAGGAATAAATTCCAAGACCCTTGAATCCCTATATCAGATGCACTACCAACCAAGATAAAATATTAAACTGAGCCTCAGTTATACAAGAAGCTGCTTAAAATAATTTAATATCTAAACATATTTATTTAATACAAACTTTTTAATTCAATATACTTAAATGCATAATATATATTCAAATAACTTAAATTATTATATAAAAAATTGAAAAAATATATAATATATGAACTGAACATCTAAATAAAGTAATTAAAATGAATTAATCTTAAATTATAGCATTGAAAAACTACAATATTATATCATAACAAACATGACCCGCTTCGGTAGCGTAGCTAGTTAACGCGCTTGTTTCGTGTGCTACGTGCATAAACGGACCTCGGCTAACACAACTTCGTGGCCAGCCTGTAGACGACCGTAACGGCTTCGCAAATATATTGAGGTATACACGGAATGAATATTTATCTTATTTCAATATAAAATTTGGTAGTGATCGTATAGTGGGTTAAATTAATGAAAGAAATCATATATTTAAATTTATTTTAGCAATTCACTCGATACACGTCACTCGTCGTATTTAGTGTGAGAGTGGCCGTCAACCGATTTAAAGTGAATTACAATATCCACTGCTTAGTCGTGATATAATATAACTACTACGCACTATCACACATGATTATTTTTTATTATAATAATTATAGCCGCGGCGACTAACCGAGCGACTAACGCGAAAGGTCGTTTAAAGGTTGACAAAAATATGACACCCTAGAGTTCACCTGGGAGCGTCCTTGGCCGTAGCCCGGTGAGACCAGAGTACTGAGTTTCCTACGTGACTCAACGGATACTATTTTTTAAATATTGAAGAAATACTCACATTGGTCCAGAAGATCCAACATGGACGAACCTAACGGTCCCCCGGACCTTTAGCGCGGTCCAAGACAAGGGAAGGAAGCCCCCCTTAATAGCTTTTAGGAAGCTATTGTTACTGGTGGTGACTCTCACAATATTCTTTAATACCTGTATGGCAGGTTATTAACCTTACAATACCCTGTTATTGCCTATAGGGTTGTTAACACATCCCATTTTCTGATGTTTTCACAAAGAATTGCATCACGTGTTCAGCTAGACTGCCGAGGATGGGGAGATCGAATTTTGAATCTCGCTCGGGTGAACTGGGGGTGGCATTTCCTAAATTGTTTTCCACTCTACCTCCATGCAAAAGCGGGTTTACTTTCACTATATTCAACCTTACCAACTCCTAACCCATTAGCGTGATTAGTACTTAAGCTTATAACCCTATGAGTAGTAAGACGCAGTGCTAAGTATTATTATTAATATCATCATAACAAACATGGAGTTTTAAAACGTTTGAATGTATCGAACTGAATAAGTAAATAGATATTGAGGCCATGTGCAAATTAATAAACGCCAACTGGTATCTGTATCAGTTGCCGTGCAGACAAAGTTTTCAGTCTCATTAAGTATAATTTCCCAGTTTGGGGTTTGCATCCCAAATGAGTATACTGAAGTGTTTCTTTTTTCCTAAATGGCTGTCCAATCTCTCTTCATGTAAATGTGGGGTAAACTTTGTCTTAACTCTACCTTATATATCCATACCCTCATTTGTGTGAATATGTGGTTAGTTTGGACTGTTGGTAGAACTTGAAGCGTATAAATCGTCACTAATCTCTCACCTAAAAGTTCTTAAAGATACTAGCCTACATATTTCTTAAAACATACACAATATCATGATGAGGCAAAGGACAAAATATTTCACCACACAATATTCTATTACGACCTTTTTTCCCTCTAGATTTCAGCCTGCAGCTTTTAGTTTCTTAAAAGATAAAAAAAATATTCTTGAGTTCATATGTCCACGCCACATATGGAAATAGAAGTCATAAATATCCGACAACAATTTCTTCTCTCGCCCTTTATGTAGCTTTCGAGAACTTTCAACGCTAAAAATGCAAAGATTTGTATATGCAAACGAAATTTTCTCTTTTCCAAAAGATGGAAATTCTAGAGCAGCCTTTTTATAAATCAATATAGATCTAGAATACTATTCTTTTTCCTCGTACCAGGAATTGATGTAGTGACATAATTTAAATTGTTTATATCCATACAAGGGAGCGATGTTTTCATTCTTAATCCAGTACAATTAGTTTATTAATATGTGAACGACAAACTATCGTAAAATTATCATGTACACTATTATAAATGAAGGAACGAATAAAACTTGTTCATAATTTTTTTAAAGGTGGAGGTAAAAGTTTTCATATAATTTTAAATACAAAAACCTGTACAGAAGTGATACTAGCTGTCCTTTATTAGCAGATCAATTAATGATGTCCTTGTCTTTCAAGCAAAAAACCGTATTTATTTTGTAAAAAGATTTGAGAGTAGTAGTTTTAACTAAATCTATTTTATAAAATCATGCATAATTATGAGATATGACCAGTAATTTTTAATAAAATGCAAGTTTTAATTTAAACCATTTTCTGACATACATTTTTTTTCTTAATATTTATTATTCCCATTGTAAGAATTAAAATAAGGCAGTTAGAATAAACGTTACAGTTACTTTTCTGGCTATTTAATGATTGTTTTCATCAGTATTTCAGAACAAGGTTGATTACTGAATTGAGTATTAAAACATGGCCTGGTGAATGGTCATTATGAACTAGAAATTGATCGATTATATCTAAAAAAAGGGGGGAAGTTGGGCTAACCCAGATGGATTCTGTACTAGGTATTGATTGTTGCAGATTTGGTAAAAATGGCATTACATATTTTGTCCTTAAACTAACCCGGTTTCCTTATATTTCTTTAAGTGGGGGTAAGGAATTGAAAAATAAGTAACGGTATTTTCATGAAGAGACTATGTAAACTCTATCCAACCAAACATCCATTTTACACGGTTACCCACTTCAAAGGCCGCGTGGTCTAAAGAGTCACTTTCACAATAAACTAGACTGCCAATTAATGGGAAATCGTAGTTCGATCTCAGTTTGGTGTATTTAGGGTGGGTTTTCCTAAATTGTTTCCCACTCTCTCGCAAAACAAACTTGGGTACTCTTCCTCCAAACTCAGCAATCCTCATCCCTAAACCATTAGCGGAGTTAGTTCATTGGCGTATAAACCGAACGGGTATTAAAATATACCTAGTCAAGATATAAATCTCAATATACTGGTTGAATATTAATTATTACATTTGTGTTTCTGCGTGCCCTTCTATATGTGTGTACCTATTTGAGTGTGTGTGTGTGTGTGTGTGTTTTTATACCTATTATCTTTATATATCTCCCAGTGCCTATTTTTCTTTGTATTTGTCACGGTGCTTATTTGATCTCTTTGTGTCAATGTGCCTATCTACCTTTGTATGTGTCCGTGTGACCATTTATATTTATATTTTGCGCCTATTTATCTGTGTGTTTATGTGTTTATTCGTTTGATGGGGAATAAGCTTTTGAAGAAATAAAATGTTTTAACGTGTTCGAACCAAACTCGAAAAAATGCATAACTCACTTACATCACCCACTATTAACATAGGGAAAACATATTTTAAAATATAATTGAGATGTAAATATTTAAATTAGATTTGTATGTAGGAATATTACTACATACTAAAAAAAATTCCAAACTAAGTGTTTAAAATTGCTATGTAAATTTAAAATTATTATTTTAACTCTATAGCCACATAATCTTTTATTTTATGCTTATACATTCAGGTGATTTTTTATTGCAATAAAATACAATATAATGCTTTAGTTCTCACGGAAAAATATATGTTTTAAAGGAGTGTAAAGGGAAAATAACTCTACTCTTTTTATTTATACTTTCTCTATTTTACTTCTCTCTACTTTGAGCTTTCACCCCCTACTCCCCTTGCGCTTGTATGTGGCAGAAACGTGGCCCGATTTATCCCTCTGGCACACTCTCTTGTGAAATAAAAATAGAAAGATGAATAAGCTAGGGAATTTTGAGGTTTCAACCTTCTGTGTTCTCGTCTTTTAATATTTGATATTTTTTTTCACATGTAAATTTTCTACACTCGCTGTTGAAAAAAAATATTTTTAATATTGTTTCGAGGACATTTTAAGAATTATATTGAGTATTTTAATCAAGGTAAGAATTTTCCAAATAAAAATTATCAGTTTCTACCAGGTTTAAAAAAATCAAAACTAATATCAGTACCAAAAAAAACTTTCATAATGTTTTATTTCTCAGCACCCGCTAACCCGTCTGTTTTTTTTCATATTTACACTAATACAGCAGAGGAAAAGAAGGTAGATTTCCATTTTCATTAATTTGAGGAATTTAAATTGTACTTTCTGAGCTGACTGGTTATATAAGCACACAAATTATAACGTAATCTAAATCTAGAAAAGACACAACATCTGAACCCAAGACGTTAATACATCATTGTGAAAGAGGAAACCCACATTTCATCAATGAAAAAAATTTGTTCATACTAGGAATCGACTCCGGGACCATTAATTTAGTGTACAGACACGCTACCAACTTGAGTAAGGTATGAGAACAACTACAGTATTTGATTAGCACTAGAACAAAGGCAATTAAGATTCAAGTAGCGAAAAAAGCTTGAAGCCACATAAGTGAATGGAAAATTGTTCTATTTTAGAGCGCCTTTCCCCACAACTAGAATATTTTACAGGTTTGTTTTACCTGCCTGCGTACTTGCCCCATTTGAACAGGTTGTAGTCAGCTCTAGATTACCACATTGCATGCAAGTAGGACCTTGTTTATGTGTTTTTTTGTGTGTCATTTTCAGATTACCTTAATTCGTTTAACATTAAAGCTACAACTGGACTTGCCTGAAATACTTGATTGTTTGTGTCGCGTTTACACGAGGGCAGGTTTTTTTTAGCACCGTGTCTTACTACCCGTTTGATTTATACGCTTCTGTACTAATTACGCTAGTGGTTTATGGATTAGGAAGGTTATATTTGAAGTAGGTGTACCCGCATTTGCGTGAAGAGTTAGTGGTAGATCATTTTGGAAAAAACCACTCTCAAAGAACCCGACCAAGATTCGAACCTCAATCTCTCTGTCATCAGCCGGCTAGTCTACTGCGAGAGGGGTGCGTTAGAACATGTGGCCACCAAAGTGGGTTGCGAGGTCAGTTGATAAGCAGGTATGACTAGCTTCGTGTGGGCAGCACTGGCCTGATTTTTTGGGCAGCTTGCAACAGGACTGGCCAGGCAGGTCGACTTGCCCAAGGAGTAGGTTTTTGAGCCAGTGGATTCTCCCACCACCATTTTCTTGACTGACGCCTCAACCAGCGCTGTGTGGACAGTCATGGGACCGACCCGACCGGCCCATCACAAGTCACTCATCAGTGTGTTGTAGTGGGTTGAAATATTTTGTTATCCCCACGTATTAATACCCACTCGCCTGCGCCTATGTATTAATTACACAAATGTGTTAGGGATTAAAAAGGTTTGATTAATAGGAAGTACACCCGCATTTTTGTGGATGGAGATTGGAAAACCACTTAGGAAAACCCCACCTCAGTGCACCCGATCAGTATCAAACCCCGATATCTCAGTCTGCGGCAATATAGTCCAACACAAAAGTAGCGCGTTATATCATACGGCTTCCAAGGTGGGTTTGAAATAATTACAGTTTACATTTCTTTTCAGTCCTCTGTGTCGTTTTCGTTGACTGTTATCGATGGCGCACACAAAAGATGGACAGAGGAAGTGACCCAGAATTCATTGAACTATACAATGATAAATAGGTTTTGTGAAACCGGTTCCATCAGTTGTATACCAACAAAACGCACGTGACACCATATAACGTGAAATTATGTCTGACATTTAAATTGAAGGTTTTGGTGTTGCTGATGTCAAAACCAATATTAAAATAATATGGCTGCATATAATGAGAAGCTAGGTATTATTATTATTATTATTATTATTATTATTATTAGCACCACGTCTTACTTCCGGTTCGGGTTATATGCACTTACGCTAATGCGTAATGGTAGGGTGATTGTGAGATGAAATGGAGGACCTACAGTTTAACGTGAAATCCAAACCACGGTGGAGGCCTGGCATTCCCCACATTCACAAGTTGTGATTAATACACGTCTTGTCAGAGGTGAAGGAAGGGTTTGGCAATCAGATAAATCTGTGCCGGGAGCGAGGATTGAACCCTGGACCCCAAGCACAGAAGTCTGACACCTTACCCCTAGACCACTAGGTCACCTGAGAAGCTAGTTAAAATAGAGAACATTGAAAGATCAGGGTGTAGTTTTATGATATTTATGTGCCTGTTTTGAAGTGATTCAATGTGATAATTGTATTATCATAGGCCATCAAATTTGCATGGCCTAACCTCCATGTGGATGGGTCACTGAAAATGTACAGGTCACTCACTGCCATCAGTCAAATTGACGCCAATCTATTCTGTCTATCAACTAGCCTCGTGTAAACGCGGCTTATATGAACAGCCCTTGCATGTGCTATGTCTTCATGATAAAACAACCAAGAAACACGATCCTTTGACTTCCCTCCTGATTTACCTCGTGAAAACACGCCTTTATTACACTTACCTGTGACTCAAGCCTCAGCCAGTCAGGCGTTAGCCAGTCTATTGATATATTATAATAGTGATACCTTAAAAAGAGTGACCACTGATTTCGCTAATATTTAAATTTAAGGTGGGAGTCTCCCATTTAAAAGTAACACGTTTCTTTCTAGTTTTCAAAAGAGGTCAAGGCCTATTCTACACGATCCTTTTACTAATACGATCTCTTAAAAAATTAAAGTGGTATGTCTTATTAGAATATAATTCAATGTATTTTTATTTTATTCAAGGATTCAGCTACAACATTTTGAAATAAAGTTTGTCCCCAACACAAAAGTTGCCTCTAACTTAAGGGTGTTTGTGTGTTCAGATAATTTTAATTTTATCTCAAATTGTGATAGCATTATAATTCTATATTTGTTAACTTGTTAATAATTTCGTTATATCATTTGAAGTACGACTCAATTGTCCCTCTCTGTGGTCTAGTGGACAAAGTGTCTGGCTACAGATCCAGAGGTCCCGGGTTTGATCCCCGGGGCTTTTAGATTTTTCTATGAAGCAGTGGGTCTAGAACGTAGTCAACTCAGAATTGTGAGGACAAATGAGGGGGTACTTGAATGGAAAAGTAGCGTCTCTGTTCTAGATTGAGGAGTGAAGATATAGTGTTGCCGACTCCATGACACCCTATATCCGCAAAAGTTGGTACTATTTGTGGAAGCTGCTCGGTTAGTATAGCTCGATTGAGGGCTGACGCCATAGAGCAAGACTTGAGTTATAAGATTTTGTTTATTTCTACTGACAGTATATTTTATCCGTAGGGAAACATTAAACAGACTGACCGTAAATTCATCTAGCAAATTAGGTTGGTCCCTCATATCATGTATGAAAATAAAATAGGAAATAAAGATCTGAGATAGCAAGTCGATATGATTTAAAATCTACACACCAAATAGTAGAACAAAGAATATGATACTTTGTCGATTAGGATTGAATAATCTGTATCGTTTATGGCGTTATTCTTGTAATAGACTGGAAGGCCATGGTTATAATCCCTGCCTGGCGTATAGAGAGGTTTTTTCCCAAACATATTTCCCAATATATCTCCATTTTAATGCGGGTGCATTTTCTCTAAATTACACCTTACATATTTCTAGAGTATATCTATAAATATTTGGTTAGCCTGTAAGGGTAGTAGAATACAGTGTATAATAAAAATATAAGGTTTGTCTGCGTTAAACCATTACTGGTTTAATTAGTTCAGAATTTGCACCGTAATTACGTTAAATTAATAAGAAAGGAGGACCTGGTGGTCTAAGGGTCAGGTGTCAGACTTCTTTGCTGGGAGTCCGAGGCTCAATTATCGGTCCCGGCACATACTTATATGATTGCCAATTCCTTCCTTCCTTCCTTCCCCTCTAACAAGACGTGTATTAATCACAACTTGAGAATGTGTGGAATGCCAGGCCTCCACCGTGGTTCGGATCCCACGTTAAACTGTAGGTCCTCCATTTCATCTGACAATCACCCTACAATCACATATTAGCGTAAGTGCGTATAATCCGAACGTGGCAGTAAGACGTCGTCCTAATAATAATAATAATAATAATAATAATAATAATAATAATAATAATAATCATAATAATCATAATAATAATCATAATAATCATAATAACAATAATAATAAATATACATGGACAGAAAATTACAAAATCTACACAGTATACAACCTAGCCTATAATGTCTCTATGTTCACTAGATCCGCTTGACTCCTAAACTTTTCATCACAGGAAAGAGGTGTAGGCATTTATTAGGGACTAGTGAGAAATAAAGCTTATGCACATCTAATATTTACTTCTTCGTGTGTGCCAACTTTCCTCACGCAGAGGGTTTAATAGTAGAGTCATTTGAGTTATGGCATCTTGCCATGACCATTCAACTGCTAAACGAAAAGAGGAGCTCAAATCGTCGTTTAAGAATGTTTATCAGAGGTGTACAGATGCAGGCATCCATGAATTGTAACTGAGATTTTACTAATGCAACGACAATTAATCATGATAGTTTATTATTATGTTTACTAAGAGTATTTTATGCTACACACACTTAGCAACATTACAAGTGTATAAAATGTTTAATATATGCTGTCTAATGGTATTAGACTTAACTCCTAGAATTATATATACATAAATATTGATTATTCATTCTGGTCCAAACGAATTATTTACGCCCTAAGAATATGTCATTTTTACTCAACTTAAGTATTAATTTTCAATAATCATTTATAAAAAATTCTAAACATGTATCTTAAAAAAATTGCTTATTTAAAACAATTTATTTACAAAAATAAAATAATGAAATTTAAAGAAACCCTTTATAAGGGGTAGTTTATAATTTTTAATTTTTTGTCCATTGGGTATATCAATTAATTCAGGCTATTTACACATTTACACTAATGGAATAATGATGATGATTATGATGATGATGACGAAAAAATATAGTTCAGAGCAAAGGGAGGGAGAGTATGCAACTGTTTAGTAAAAAACACCCTTAATACACCCAGCCTGGATTAGAACCCTGAGCCCCAGTGATCCAGTTTATTTTAAAAGTGACGCTCCCTGCTTCAGTGGCCACGTGGTCTAGCGCGCTACTCTTGTAGAAAACTACTAACTACTACGAACTAAATGTCAAGATAGTTGTATATTGTTTGTTTGGGGCGGAAATCTCTGGGGGCTCAAATCCCAGCTGTATGTACCGAAAGTTTTTTTTATCCTTAATGGTTTCCCGCTCTCCCTCCACACTAATGAGGCTACATTCCTTCAAAATTATACTTTCCTCGTCCCTATCAAATTAACATGTTTAATTGTGTATAGTTTTTACAGATAGTAAAACATGGTATAAAATGTAAATTTACATTCACAACATAAGAGTTAAGCTACCTTAGTGATGATTAAAAGAGAGAGACACCATTACAACATATAACCTGGTAGCTTAATATTAAACATAATTATATAGCATATCACAGAATAAACCTTTTTCCATATTTAATAATCACTTAAGCTTGGTGTTATTTAGTTATTTGACTATATTATAATATATTATTTATAATAATAACACTCATTTATAATAAAATAACTGCTTGTCAGATACTATATAAAGGATAGTAAAGCACAGTAGAAAGCTTATTTCAAAATTAGAATAGTTAGGCTAATAGGTAGATAATATTTATACTTTCAATGAGAATATAGCTTATGTTTAACTAAGTTGTAATTAGTACCATATCTTTCTCTCATTCTTTAAGATAATGAGATTAAACTAGCTGTAAAATGTCATCCGAGGAAGAATTTTAAAATTATATTAAAAAGGAGCCAACTTTTTAATTACGTAAGTATTTTTACTTTTACTGAGGAAATATTGTCCTAAAAATATATTATTCAGTATGAATGTTCACAGTTGCATGTTTCTAAACGATTATAAAAAGCTATTTGTATAATGATCTCTTTAAAATTTATTGGCCCATGTTAAAACCATTGATTATTTAAATAATGCAAATAAAACATTCTATGTAACGTTACAGTGAGATTTTAAATAAGTTTCTACTTCGTAGAAACGGGAGCAATGAAGTTTGTTATTTTCTACAAGTATTTGTTTAGAAAAATCTCATTTAGATTTATGAGTAAAATGACTTTACCGTTTCTTTCCTCTCCGTCTTATTGTATTAAGATATTCTTTATTTTTTTGTGGAAAAACATTTGTGTAGTCAACTGGATATAGCATTTTTAAGCTTCAATGTACTGTACATAAAAGAAGAATTAGAAGATTTAAAAAAACTGTTATAATTCTCTTAGAGAAAAAAGTTGCTTCTTCTAGTTATAATAAAAAGGAGTGTTTCTGTATTCATTTAAAATGATGTAGTAGTAATAATATAATTACTAAAATAAACGTCCGTACGTTTATACAGCTATATTTTGCAACCTATTAAGAGAAATAATATACATATTTTCAGCCGCATTTTACTACTCGTTCAGGTATTCCGAATTGAATTATAGAAGTTTGGTTTGAAAAATAAAGGTAGAATTTAAAAGGAAGTCTTAAATAGCCACAAATTAGGTTACCGTAAATTCCTGCCACCTCCGGGCAACCCAGCTGACATCAAACGATGCCTAGCATCGTCTCTCTATTACTACCCATCCACACCTTACATAAAATAGATCAACCCCAGAATATCTTATTAGCAATAATATATAATATGTCACTAATTACCATTGTTTACACATACATATTATAAAGTAGGTATGGACCCTTCGAATCTTCGTGTATATTCGAGATACATTTATTTTTAATAACAATTTTTAATCTAGCATTCTACAAGTTATCTTGGAGCTATAATTACGCCTAGTAGTGGTTCATCATAATATTATTAAATACAAATTCTAGCAACCAGACTCCAGATCATTAATTTTGTTTTACACTTAATGTGGAATAAACCGTAATTGAATGGGAAAAAAATACTAATGTTGTAAAGCTATAATCCTTTAATCATCCCATTAATTTATTGTATTCTCACTAGAGATTCAAGATTCTTAGGTAAAATGAAGCGCTGTATTCGATTTTCGGATTTGAATAAATGGGGATTTTACTCATATGTTAATAAAAAGAATAATAAAGTAATGCTAAAATTTAGCGAAATATTATTCTATCTTCCGTAATCCACTTATCGTATTGAACAATTATTGTTTGAATCATATAATAAAAATTATCATATTTTATCTTCAATCTTTAATCATCATGCTCCCTACTATTTAAGCAAATCTTTAGCCATCACTGTGTGAGGTTTTAGTTAATACTAATAATTAATTGAGTAAGCCTTCTAGAGATAATAAGTTTTGTATTCTAACCAAATATTTCATAGATAATACATATTCTATAATATTATTAATATCAAAAACATATGTAAAGTTATCATTATTCTAAATTTATAAGTATATATCTTATTTTAAAAAATAGTAACTTTCACATATCCTGTTTTGTTCCACTATGGTGCAGCTTATAAGATAGGTAGAAAGCAACGCTACACAATAATTGAGTATATATGAAAGGCGAAGCCCGGGGGATGAATGATTGTGGTTACAGTATTTAGCCGTAAGTGGATTACATTTGAATAAATTGAAAAATGACACCTGGACATGGGAATTGAGCCAGGGACCTTTAGTTTAGTGAGCCAATGCTCTTACCACTGAGTTAGTCAGGGGTTGTCATTCTTCCCTCATATTTTAATTATTATTATTATTTCGCACCGCGTCTTACTATCCGTTCGGGTTATACGCTCTCATATTTTAAGTCAGCTCCCTTTATAGCTCAGTGTTAAGAGCATTGGCGTGGTTGCCAAAGGTCCTTGGCTAGATTCTCGTGTCCAGGTGTCATTTTTCAATTTATTCGAATTATATGATAGGGCCATAGTATATTCACCTAAGATATGACTGCTACCTTTCAAGATAAACGCAGTGTGCGTGCATGTATAATTATATTTATTTTAATAGCTTCATGTATATTTTTCGGTAGTAATCGTGTTTTATCAGTGTCAAAATAGGATATTATTTATTCCTCAAATAAACGTGCAACAGCGTCCTTAGCAACGTTTAGAGATTTAAGATTAAGCTTTATCCAAATTTGAAAAATCTCTTTTATGCCTTTTTTTATTCGTAGAATTTACCAAAGTCTCGAATGAAACTAACTAATGCAATCATTATTTGAGTTCTCTTCCCACACTCCACGTAACAACTACAGCTCATGTGGGTCGAATATGTCCTTAAGGTCGTAGTCCTCAATATGATGTAGATCATAATTTTATGGTAATACTTTAATATGTTAATTAAAGCTTTTACGAACATACGTCCTTCCTCTGGGATTCAATTATCTGAAATGTTTGGTGTAAGGTTTTCCGATATAAAAAATAGCCGTAAAAAAGGTTATCTTTATCAATGTACTGCACACCCAAGAAACCAAATCTCCTTTAAAACCTAAAAGCCCTCCTTACAAAATTACACTAGGAAATGAGGTGCAATAAATAGGATGTACATTAAACATTTTCCACAAAATTGGCTGTCACGAACAAAATGGAGTAAAAGTAAGAGGGTAATATACATTACTCATTTAGGGGATGCTACCAGTCAGGTTGTTAATATATTTTGGATGATACAGAGTGATAAACTAAGGCTAAAACCGTCATTAATAATAATAATAATAATAACAACAATTATTATTATTATAGCCTCCCAAAGAAAAGACAGATTAGGTGTGTACTCTTATGCTTAAAAACACTCTAAGACTCTTAGTTTTAAGAACCAGAAAAGTTTGTTTGTGTTTTTTGAAATACAGGTGCTTTGTTAAACACTAGGGTTATGTGATATTTCTAGCATTCTCTCAGAAATGTATAAACCTAGAACAAAAGTTAGCTTGTATTTTTTGGTGTTGCATTGCCAAACACTAAAGAATGGAGGAAGTTTATTACATAAAATTGGGTTAATACAACCATTTAAATACTTTTCAGCTGTAGTACTCGCTTTTAAAAGAAACAAATCTTTGATGATAATAATACTGATGATACTCAATTTGGTGGCCGCATGGCTTAACACGCTAATCTCACAATATGCTAGGACACCGATGATGGGGAGATCGAGATTCGAATCTCGGGCGAGTCTACTGAGGGTGTTTTATCCTAAATTGCTTTCCACTCTCCCACCACGCAAATGCGAGTATATTTACTCTAAATATAACTTTCCTTATCTCTGAAACATTAGAATAATCAGTATATAAGCGTATAATCCAAACGGGTAATAAGATGTGGTCCTAAAATATAATGATGATAACCTAATTATAAGTAAATGTATTTTATTTAAAGTCCTCCAAAGCTGTCACCCTGCTGAGAACTCAAGACATTGAGACACCTTAAGTTAAAAACCAAATATAAATTAAACATCCGTTTCCATTTTGCATACATTTAAATTACTCAAGTAGCAAACCATATTTCGCAATTGCAAGACGCATTTCATTCAAAGAATCAAATCAACGTTAGTCTCCAATAAGGCTAATAAACTCTTAGTAGTTTGGTAATATATTTTAATATTAAAACAAAACATCGGTGTGATTCAAACCCAGGCAGATTTTTGGTGGTAATAAGTGTGTTCAGTCTAGAAAAATTAAATTAATGGCCGGAGGTCTTGTTTTGATGACCACATAACATCCTCTATTCGTAAATGTTGGCACTATCATAGCTAATGGTAGGGGCCGCTCGGTCGGTATAACTAGTTCACATCCTGTAGTTGTTGTTTTTTATAATGGTTCATCTACAAACATTTTCATTCGTTAATCAGACATGCGCTCTTAATAATACACTCAAACGCATGTCTAAATTGTCGAACGAATTTGTCAAAAGGCGATGGACATCATCCGTCTCTTACGCATTGGTAGTTACGTTGACCTACCTTCATCCAATCAGAAAAAAGAATAGGTGTACAAGTGTATTTAAATAAAATTAACAGTTAAGAGGTCTAGGACCTGCCTTGGGGGTCGCATGGACTAAGGCGTCAATCTATCACTGCCAGTAACGGGTAGAGTTGAGCTAAATTCAAGATCAATTGTACTGAGGATGGGTTTTCCTATAAAGTTACCACTAAATCAATTGCTAGCATGGTTCCTAAATGTCTACCTTCTTCATCCCTAGCATATTAGTGTAAGTATACACAGATCTTCTGAATGTCTATCAAGACGTGGGGCACAAAATAACTGGACTAAGATAACAGTTCATAGAAATATAGTATGTAATAAACGGTATTTCATTTGATTTTTTTATAGTAAAAATAATAATTAATAATAGATATGATAAATGCTTTATTCAATTCTTATTTTTAAACTTAAATATTAACTTAAATCTGTAATGTTTGTTGATAATCCAATATCTACTTGTAAACAATCCTTGTTGAAAGTTGAAGGAGAAAACTAACACAACGCATCTTACGAATTCGCAATCGAAAAGCAGGTATTACAAATTGTAGACTATAGTGAGCCAAATTATAAATAACAAGTGCAATAGTCAAATGTCGTTAAATAAATTTCCTATGACTAGAAACTTATATGTAAGAATTCAACCACGTTAAGATATTCCAACATGCTATATCTCTAAGAGAGAAGACATCTTAAAATGTCCAAATTTTGTATGTTCCAATATGGAAGTAAAAGCACCCAACTGGTTCTGATAGATATTGTGGAGAGAGATAATTTAAATTAAATGGGAGCTATGCTTATGATATGGATTCGAATGGGGTTGTCGACAGCAGGTGTCATTAATTTCACACATGGTAAACTTACTAATTAGAAAATAAAATGCTCTCTTTTAACATGTAAACACAATATCTTTTTTAAATATAATGCTTTGATATTTAAATGTATGTAATGTACCATTATATTAACATTTGAAAACAATTAGTTTTAACATGTGTGTCCTATTATTTAAACCCTGCTACAAATTTTCATTAAACATTTTAGAGTTGCTATTTAAAACTTTATGATAGTAAAGCTAAAAAAAAAATTAATTTAACCTATTTTGTGTACCAAAGCAGGACTAATAAATATGTAAATATAATAGGAAAGCTTAGGACAGTTATATGAATGAAAAAATTGAATACCGTAAAATATATTTACCAATAAATAAGTACTCGTACATATTACACTACATAAAACGGTACCATATATTAAACATAATCTATTATTGAAATAGCGAGTAATATTTTTTTCAATTTTCTAATTTTAATTTATGTTTAGACTATTTCATTTTAAAATAATAATTTGTCAGTTTTACTATTCCCTTAGAATGGGAGTGTAGAGAACGTTAGCTAGGAGCAGTATTAGTACATATTTTGTAGCATAACTTTGTATTCGGTTAAAATAAATAAAATAATTCTTCAGTAGAAGCACGCATTTTAATTTTTTTTCACATGATGACCTAAACATTTCTTGAATATCTCTTAAGGGTGTCCTTGAAATAAATGACAACTTTTTCTCTTCATTTATAAAGTTAATCATCGAATTTTAAAATGTTCATGACACAGTGCCGCCGCGTGTAAAGTCAGTGCCCGAGCAGCCTTTAAAGAAGCGCCCCCCACCTCCATACCTAACGACTCACACCATCTCGTATTAACACCATAATTCTAAGGGTTATTGTTATGGATAAAATAACAAGGGGCACAACCGTTATTGTGCATAGTGTCACATATTTTAGATTATTCAAAGGTTATGCTTCGAACTTTTTAATTATTTATTTAGCTCAAATAGTCATAATTAATTCATAGCAAATACCTATCACCTGACACCATGGCTGATAGGCCCAGCCCAGGAGTACATCTAAAATTTTTACTATTGAATAACAGGGTTAAATAAATATATTTGAGTATAAATACGGTATTTTATTCCCACCATTAGGTGACCTGGGGGTCTAGGGGTAAGGTGTCAGACTTCTATGCTGGCGTCCGGGGTTCAATCCTCGGTCCCGTCAAAGATGTATCTGATTACCAAACCTTCCTTCACCTCTGACAAGACATCTTGTGAATGTGAGGAATACCAGGTCTCCACCGTGGTTCGGATTCCACGTTAAACTGTAGGTCCTTCATTTCATCTCACAATCACCCTACCATTACACATTAGCGTAAGTGCGTGTAACCCGAATGAGTAGTAAGACGCGGTGCTAATAATAATATTACCATCATTCGAAAAATCGAGAGTAACACATCATAAACTGTTGTTGTAGTTGTGAAATGTTCAGAATATTACTACGTAGTCATTCACTATTCACTTTGATAAATCATAATTAACAAAATCAAAATATGTATTGATTTGTAGTCTAAGTGTCTGTCTATTCACTGTGTCAACTAATTTATTAGAAGATAGTGGAGAGAAGGAAAGGGTTCATCACGAGGTCTGTCAGATGAACGAAATCATATCGTGGCGGTTGCTCTTTTCAATTTACCAATTTAACTACACCGATATTTTATAACACACCACAATATATAATTTTATTTTCAATGTTTACAAGATTTATTTTAAAAATTTGGCAACATTATTCTTTGGAATCTGATCTAATTTTCTTATAATATATTCAATCTTAAATTTTTTAAACTATTTACTAACACAAATGGGTACGACGTGTGCCTATTGACGCCCAGTTGTGACATATAAAAATAATCTAATAGCTTGTAAACAACCATGTATTGTAACTTCAAAACTTATTAGCATTACACTCTCTTTCATCTAACCTGTTTTATAAATTATGTAACTATCCTTGACCGTATCTAGGACTTGATAGATAGAAGTAAGGCGAGGAAACTTCACATCTTTAAATGAAATGTATATAGACACATCAAACAGTGAAACAGATAAAACTTTAATTGCTTAAGAGTATTGTCCTGAATCTAATGATAAAATGCCGCACCTCTTTGAACAAGCGGAGCTCAAAGGTTTAGTTCGCGACTTCCTGCTATCGAAACAGCAAGCAGAACTTCTTGATTCTTGGCTTCAACGGTGGAACCTTTTAGATCAATGCACAAAAAGTTCAAGTTTTAGAAATAGAAACAAACTATTGTTTAAATATTTTGAAATTGTTAATTAATTGTGTGTTATGTACATTTATTAATGGCTTGATACTGGAACTTGGACTCCAACACAATCCTGAGGAGTGTCGTATTTTTATAAATTCGTCCAAAACTAGTCTGAAAGCAGTTTTACTACATAATGGGATTAAAGTGCCATCCATGCCCCTTGATAGCGCGGTGGGAATGAAAGAAACATAATTTAAGCGTGTGACTACACTGCTTGAAGGAATAAGGTATACAAATCACATGTGGCAAGTTTGTAGTGATTTAAAAGTTGTTGCTTTGCTTCTTGTCCTACAAGGTGGATTTACAAAGTACTGTTGTTTCCTTTGCATCTGGGATACTCGAGATCAAGAAACCACTATTTATTTCCAGAATGGCTAAAACGTCATGACTTTGTAGTTAATGATAAAAACGTAAAAATACTCCCTTGATTGATTCTAGGAATATCATTTTACTTCCCATTAATATAAAGTTTGTACTTAGGAATATGTTTGTTAAAGCACTAGATAAAGAGGGCCGGGAGTTCTTTCAGTTTAAATAATTGTTTCCTAACTGAGTGAACTTAAGAGGAGGTCATATTTATTGGCCTGCATATAAAGAAACTGCTAAATAACATGACATTTAATGCAAAGATAAATTATCTTGAATTAGCTACTTGAATTTCTTTCAAACCTGTTACTTCTGGATGTTTAGGTAACAGAAATGGTCTAAACTACATCAATTTGGTGATAAATCTTTTAGAGAGCTATATAAACTTGAGTTGAAGGATGTCCTTGAACATTCGTTTCTTACATTCCCACATTGATTTGTTTCCCATTAATTTTTGATCATATTAGGGATGAACAGGGGAAAACAATTTTACAAGGACATTTTAATTATAGAACAAAACTACTAAGGAAGATGGGACCCTGCGATGATGGGAGACTATTGGTTGTTTTTGTCTAGGGAATCTGATGAAACACCGTACAAACGGAAGTCGACAGCAACGTATTTTCATAAACAAAAGTGAAGAATAAAGACAATTTGAACCCTTAAAGGGATTTTATTAAACTGCTTTGAAAACTTTATTTTTAAATTACCTTGTATTCTATTGTTTCAAAACATATTTTATCATAAAATAATTGCAATTAACTTTAGAAAGCAGTTGCCTTTATTTGATATATTCTTATGATATTAGATCATTTAATTGTAGCTATATAGGTGACCTGGTGGTCTAGGGGTAAGGTGTCAGCCTTCTGTGCTGGCGGCCGGGGTCCAATCCTCGGTCCCGGCATATATTTATCTGATTACCAAACCCTTCCTTCCCCTCTGACAAGATATCTTGTGAATGTGGGGAATGCCAGGCCTCCACCGTGGTTCGGATTCCACGTTAAACTGTAGGTCCTCCATTTCATCTCACAATCACCCTACCATTACACATTAGCGTAAGTGCGTGTAACCCGAACGGGTAGTAAGNACAATCACCCCACCATTACACATTAGCGTAAGTGCGTATAACCCGAACGGGTAGTAAGATGCGGTGCTAATAATAATAATAATAATTGTAGCTATATCTAGTTAACGTGATGGAATATAAATTTCTGTATTAATCATTGAGCTCAGCACACAAAAATTAAGTATAATCACTTAACCTCTTGCAAAATACAGAGAAAACCATTAATTTTTCACTAATGATTAAAATGTTATCGATCTTGAATGTAAAACTAATTTTGTAAAGTTTCTTACTACCAAAATCCTTCTAAATATGCGTATAGAACTGATGGGTAGCAATAGGGGGTGCAAAAAAGTTAAAATAAATACTTTATAAGTTAACTCTATAGCGCTTTAAATCTTTGATACCTATTCATCTTATTTGTGATTGGCATTTGTTTTTTCGAGTTTCTCTACTGTAAAAAATGGAAGTCTTTTTTCCCCTTTCATCCATTTGATTGATAACGTGGAGAATTAGACAGCTGAGGATGGACGGAGATTTATACGTGCAACTTTCTTGAGCGTAATACATTCATAGAAATCTTTTTATAACAAAGAGGTATACAAGTGAAGAAGGCATCTTTATAATATAAAACGATGAATATTTGGCATGGAAATAATTATTTATTTAATTCATAAATTTTTTCATTACAAGATTATGGCATTTTATTTCCTTCACCGCCTCTCATAATGAGTCCAGGCTATCCGAATTTAATTATACTAATAGGGACTAGGATTATGAAGGTAGGATTTATACAAAATACACCCACATTTACGTGGGGAGAGAATGCGAGATAATTTAGGAAAGAAACAACCTCAATACACACGGTCAGGATTCAAACCCTGATCTCGTCCCCGGCAAATTTATACTAGAAGAGTTTGACACTTATTCTATTTTCCCACAAACGTTGGTGGTAAAATAATTTGATAGAAGTCAACATTGAAATAAGCGCACCATATTTATCTCCCATATTTTTAAATTTATAACAAATAATAAAAGTGACTTGCTTCGGTGGCCGCATGGCTTAGGGCATCACTCTCCTATTAGACTAGACTGCCGATGACAGGGAGATCGGGGGTTAGAATCCCGATCAGTTGTATTGAGGGTGTTTTATTTTTTTAATCCACTCTCCCACCACACTAATGCGGGTACATTTCCTCTAAATGAAACCTTCATCATCCCCAGCTCATTAACGTAATAGGTGAATATGCAAGATAGTGAGTCGTGGTGTTAAATACATTTTTAAAACGGTTCAAAGTGAGGGCGGATGAACATGAAGGATACATTTATAGCAATATATCTAGTAATTTTGTGAAACATCATAAAGGGATTTTCCTACAGCTGATTGACTATTTTTACTATAGTATCGTCCAGATTAATTACCATAGGACTAGTAACTATAGATTCTAAGCACAACTGACTAACGGTCAATATTTAAGTGTCGGTTTTCTTACGAATGGGTAAATTTAATATTTACAAGGTGGTTAATCTGTTCGTAAAATTGATTCATTAGCTACTACTAGACAGTTCATGCCCTCCCTGTCTTTGCCTCTGTACCAAACGGGACAAATACATATCTGTGGTTGTGATGCGGTTTTAACCCATTACAACTGTTTATTATATGACTAATTAATAATGTAAATAAAGACTATATAGAAATCCATCCTTAAGGAAGTATTATTGCTAGCTTATGATAATTTTTTAATTATTAAATTAAATATATGTATGCATTACTAAATTTTACTGACCTTCAATCAATATTTGTGGTTTAAAGTGGGCTTACTTTAAAAAAATTATGCTACATCCATTCTTCTTTAGATGAAACCTGTGTGACTTCTCCAAAAGGCTAAAATTTTGCTGGTAGCAATAAATACAAATTAAATCAATGGCAGTAGATGACTTTGTTACATGTCCAACCTGTTGGCTGCAGATTTGATATGCAGTCTAAAAGAGTAATAAATCATGAGGAGGTATCCATGCAAATACCCCTGCGATCATTTATTTCAGTGATAGAATGTAGTGAAATGAAAATGCCAATTCTTTGGATGTGTCTACGTGATCATTGGCTTACATTACTAATATAGTATTCTAAAAGTCATCCATGCATGCATTTTAGATATAACTTGTTTATAATAATAGGTTATTTGCCCCTCTAAAAATATTACATCTTAACTACGATTATCTTAACCCCTACATTCCGAATTATCTACTAACCAAATACCACAACCAAGAAGTAGGCCCCTTTTCCCTTCCTGGCCGGGCCATCCCACGTGACCATTTATTCCAATCCTTTAATATCCCATCTATAATTACATGTATCTCTTTTTCATGTTTCATCTTTCTTAAGAAATGTTAGTTTGTTCTATTACTATCATAATTCAATATTATATTATCGTTCCCTTTTTTCTAAACCACTCTTTTCACGAATTAATTCGGATATTCGAAATTCCCCTGTACAGTATATTTATCATTAGTGAGGAATTAATATTTTATTATAAAACTTCAACTTCCTCGTCACCAGAAATCCAATCTATTGATAAACTAGCATCTTACTTAGACTTCCTGTACCTTAAGTATCCCTGCCGAGATTCTACTCTCAAATTTTACGTCACTTGCTTCGGTAGTCGAATGGTCTAAGGCGTCACTCTCGCAATAGAATGTATGTCAATGCTAGAGAGATCAGAGTTCAAATCCCAGTCGAGCGCACTGCAGGTGGTTTTTCCTAAATGATTTTTCACTATCCCTCTCAGCAAATCATTAGCGTAATTATTACATATGCACAAACTGTATGAACAAATAGTAAGACTTGGTACTAATTTTTTTAAACTCTCCACCTAAGACAATCCAGCCTATTGTGAGACTAACAGATTAAGACTCCATGACTACCAGTGCATTTGACCAATATTTGAAGCATGAGTTCCCATTTACAGCAGCTTGTATATTAAGAGTCTAGCACCTTAGAATTCTTAGCTGTCAGTACCCTTTGCCAATAGCTAAGTCTAGACCTCCTAGGCACATGCAATCCGGTCACTTGATAGCCTTACTCCTTAAACTGCGTGACTCCCATTACACCCTGGCCAAGATTCGAAGTTCAACTACCTTGTCAACGGCAATTCCTTGACCATCAGTATTGAGATGTCAAGTATTGCTAATTGAATTTCATGTTGTTTTGTTAGAAATAAACTCCTATTTTGAAACAACGAAAAAATATAACTAATTTTTTTGGCTTTATTTCAGATGATTCTGTGTTTCAATTTTATAAAAATTGTTATTCCTTTAGACTTAATTGTCAATAAATATTTATAAGATCATTTCCCGAGTAGAGCATCATCATTTATTCAAAAGTTTAAATCAAATATTTATTCATAAAACAAATAAAACTCAGTCCACCACATCGGCATACCTCGTCTGGTTTAATTTGAAAGGTAGGGGAAGTTTGTGGTTCGAATCTCAAGCAGGTATACTAAGGGTGTTTTTTCCTAAATGGTTTTCTACTCTATGTTTCTACAAATGCGATTACATTTCCTCTATATAGTATATTTTTCTTTCCTACCCCATTAGTGTAAACATGTGGATTGACGAATATTAAAACTTGGAAGACCAAAAAATCTATGGATATATAAATAGTGTGTCTACTTTTCTTCAACTATAAAAAAAACTGTTTATATAATGTTAAGTTTTTATGTTTTCATTTAGATAAATATTGCAATCGTGAAACTTTTCTACCTCTAGATTAAAATTACTCTTGATTTATATTCCCCCGAACTCAAAGTGGGTCTTACAATTTTGTCTGTTCCCATGTTTGTTTGCTTGTATCTGCTTTCCACAACCGATTTTGTTTGAAATCTATTTAAATGTTATATGGTTATATCTCAAAGATAAATTGTGATTTAAATTCTAGCTCTAAAATTAATGGTTGTTTAGTAATGATTGATTATTTGAATTCAATTTTTTTTATAAATGGTTATAACAATTTTTTTAAATGCTATGCGTGTCAAGTGTCACGTTATAAATAGGTATACTGGTTATTTGTAGGAAAATTAAGTTAAGAGTCGTTTACTGAAGACTAATTTTTGAGAATTTGAATTTTTTTGAAAATACCTCTAATAATGTTGTTCAAAATATGTATCTGGAGAGCGTTTTAATTAGTAAATAAGGGTTTAAGTTTGTTTTTATAAAACATATTTATGTATTATTGGTTTACTAATAACTGATTTTAATTTTAGTTTATACAGGGAAAATTATTTACAGTTTAGTCATATTATTAATTTTATTCATACGGTCAAACACAAGGTTGACCTACCTATCACCAGCAATACAGTCATTTGCGAGTCTGACGCCTTAGACCACTCTTCCATCGATGCGAGTGGTTAGTTGTGAAGCTATTTAATCCTATCCACTTAGCTTATATATTCTAAGTCGTTTCTAGCCAGTATCGGCGCCAGAGAATATGAATAAAAAGGGAGTTTTGGTAAAGAAAAGTAGAGGATATAATAAAACCATTTATATAGACAATGTGTATCATTAGAATTTTCCCGATTGTCATAAATGTTGCCATAGTCCTTCCCCCTAGAAGTCTGAAGATAAAGCTGAGAAATAATGCGTCCTTCCTAATGACGTCATTTCAAAAGGGCAGGAAAAATAAATTCTTCTTTGAAATAGAGAAAAGTCAAATTCATACTTGCGTTTTGAAAAACAAGCTTATTTCCAGAAAATATTGGTGATAAAATTGGTTATTTTAGAAAGATTCCGTCGTAAGTATTTAGCCTTAGCTGTGGTCCTGATCATCTGGACTGATTTGATGATACAAAGGGATTCAAGGCTCAGTCTTGACCATGTGTAATGAGGTGGTTTTTTTTTAAAAATATTTTCTTATCTTTCTTCCAAGCAAATGAGGGTACATTTGGCTTAAATGCTCCATGTTTCATTTATACCGACTTAGTGAGTATAATTTAATGTGAATATTCCGGGAAGTTAGTAGCACATATTGAAATTAAAAAAATAGTAAGAATATTACTTTACATACAGATTACATAATAAAAACAAAATTTTGTAATAAGGGGCTTATAAGCGGTATACTTTCGTTGAAAATACGATAATATTTCCGTTTTATTCTTCTATCTGCATACTATAACCATATTAAATATTTATAACCGAGTCGGTGAACAAGTGTACTAAGTGCCAGGCTCTTATAACTTGGTTTGTCAATGTCAGAGAATTCAGTGTTCGCATCCCGAATGGCTGTAATTGAGGTGTTTTTTTCATAAATGGTGTTTCAATATTCCTCCACACAAGTTCAGGTACATTAGTTCTAAAGTCTACTTTCCTCATCCATACCTAATTATGTAGTCCAATTTGTATAGCCCCCAGTGGTCCAGATAAGAATTACTCGTATGTTCCTCATGCATTCAACGTGAACTTTCTGAACAGGGGCCAAACAACTTACTGATTTACTTAAGGTGGAAATGTAGGGGGCGCGAGAAAAGGTTGGCATTTTTGTAGTTTTTATTGCATAAAATAAAGCTTAGTTTTATTCATAGGATGATATCAACGGATTTTGACTATCTGTTAAAAGGATAGCAGAATTGGACGAGAAACTTTATAAATTAAGAGAAAAGTTGTAATTAAATTTCAGAACATCCTTGACATTTATCAAAGAAATGTTGAGGTCACCATGTGAATAAAATTAAACTATATGCTTCTGCTGGAGAATAATTTGATATATTTTGACAAAAAAAAAGTTTTGCTATAGAAACTCCAAAATTTCTGCCAGTGCCCTCAAATCATCTGAACACATTTTAATCTCCTACAATATGAACTGAACCAAAGAACACACTCGTCCTCTAGTACCTGCTCAATACTCTGAGTAAATTAGTTCAAACCCACAACCGTAGGCACGCTGGATAAGGCGTTAACCGAAACCGGTGGTCACTGTTCGAATCCAAGTCTAGCTATCTTATTCCCTCTACTCAAATGAGGATACATTCCCTATATATTATACCTTTCTAGTCACCACCCCATCAGTTTAGGTATTCGGGAAGCCCAAAGATGTGGAGCACAAAGAAAAGCAACGGTTTAAGGTGAAAGGTTGTGGGGGCTCAATAAACCGCTTTTATTTGGATGTGTTGCTCACTTTTATGGTGTTACCATGGAAACCGAGGATATTACTGGGACATTTTATAGGATCTTGGAGAGCTTAACGCCATTTGACCCAGAGGTGAAGAAATGATACGCAGCCTTTAAATATTTTAGTAGCTTATACATGTTTTTATGAAATTATTACCTATTTTTAAACGATTATTATTAAATGTATTTTTAAGAGGTGTTTAGCGTGTACGTACTTAACCAATTTAATTATATCAACACAAGTTTTACAAATTAACTTAACTCTTGAACTTAATTAACAACCAGTCTTCCCGCCATCAATCGCCCACTTTAGATGGCACGCGGGTAAAGGCGTTAGTCTCATCTTATTTGATTTTTCGATGATGCATAGGTTGGAGATAGAATCTCCCATACAGGGGTTTTCTCTAACTGGTTCTCCCTCCACCAAATGTGGGTATATTTCTACTAAACTTTATTTCTTATTCGGATATCCTGAATAGGATGAACCCTCCATTTGTTCTTAAAAAGTAGCAGTCTTACCTTGGTGACAAAACTGTCCTATGGTCCCCTCTAATAAGCTGTGCCATGGTTGGACCATACAAGGTAAGTTTGCTACCTTTCAGAGTAAATGACTGGTGTGTACGTCAATTCATTAACAATACATTTATATCAATTGAAGGTTTCCCAGGTGTGTTGAGAATCAAACGTGATATTGACTGAGATAAGTTGTCGCAATAGGTATATAGTAAAATTAGCAGAAAATTAATTTTAAAAATCTAATTTTAATTATTTATTTGAGCCAATTATTTAAAATATGACTTGAGAGTTTAACTTAGGCCTCTCAATTCAAATATTTGTCTTCTAAGAGGCCACAGCAAGGCTGATTAACCAAGAAGTTAAATATAAGATTAAGTTCAAACTAAAAATTGCATTGATATGTTATTTTCTTTATCCTTCACTTTACAACAGTTAAAATGGTATCAATGTTGTTGTTTTTTTGTTTTGTTTTTAAGTTTAGTTTAATTATTATAAAGATGGTAAAACGGTTACACTGGTTATAATTCCATTTTATTACATTATAATACATAAAACTGGTGGGTTGAGATGGGTTCTTAAGGTCGTTTCTCTTAACAAAGACGTGTCAGACTCATTGTAAAAGACAGTGGCTGCTATCTGCCACGTGTCGGAGCAGACATTTAGAGGATGAGATATGATGCACAAGTTGGGAATGTCTTTTTCCAAACGAGCTTCAGAGGAGGAAGAGGGTGGGGGGGATTTGAAGGAAGCTCTCTACCTTTGGTGATAAATACTAGGGTATTTAAAGCTGCTAGTCACGTCATCCGCACGACCCTAAAAGGGGGCGAAACGGGCCAAAGAATACGACGTAAACCTCTTTTACGCACTTAGAGTAGTAGCCGAGCAGTATCTTTCTTTTATAGCTTTAATTGTACTTGATCCCCGTCAAATGGGGAGGTCAGGGTTCGAATCACCCCTTAGACTTACTTTTGGACAATGTGCCACACAAAGACAAATGTTAAATGAAGGCATCAGAATCATCCCGAACAGAGGATGAGAAAACATACCATCCTAGTTCAGGGCTTAGTTACCAACATGAACTGGCTATCACTCAAGTAGTCACTTAAATTTTAGGTTATGGACCACAAGCTATGGTCAGTATTTTAGTGGTTCTTATAACAACCACGTTTCTGAATTAATAACTAAAATATATGTCAAATAAAACTATTTAGTTTAATCTTCTACGCGTAGTAATCCTAACAGTTATTGAATAATTCTTACAGGCATCACGAAATTAGACTAGGACTTTTTATTTTTATTTAAAATGTCTCCTATCCAACGCATTTACGCACGAACCGAAGATTACTACACAGCAAATAATGACTTTGTAATGGTTATAAAAAGAATTGTTAGCCGATTATATCTACACAGCATTTTTTACTCACTGCATAGTTCTATTGGTCTATTTTCTGCAAATGGTCAAATTAATTTCAACAAAAGTTTTGTAGCCTTACCATATTTTGATAGCATCTAATGGACAATTTTGTCACTTAACAATTTCAAGATGCTTGGATCGAGACGGCCATTTTAGACATTTTAAACAATTTTGGTCCGAGAGAATCTGTTAGTGATTTTCAAGGTGAGATCAGTTTGGATTATTAAAAACAAAACTAATCTATAATTTTTAAAAAGGCTAGTCATCAAAGTCTTAAAGAATTTTTCAATAAAGTATCTCTTTGTATTTTTGAACACGTGATTAACATTATTGGCTTAGTTTATGTATTTTAATTCACTATTCACCCCAACAAAAATTTGTCCTTATTTATTTATTATATGTAGAGTAATTATAACAGTATTATCGTTGAATTTTATAAAATATTATGTAGGCCTATTATTATAAGGACTAAGGTAGGCTTACCTCAGATTTAATGTAGTTTAATAATATATGTCCAAGTTTTATCAAATAATCTTATTTTATATATTTTTTTATTATTGGCAACCTGTATCGAATATAATAAGATTAATCTAATAAATATTGACAATTTAGATCTTAGATTCAATCACAACAACGTATTTATGAATAAAAGTAATTGTTTCAGTTAAATTTGATGCATAGTGATAGTTCGTTTGAATGTTGGTAAAGTTTCCGAAGTTTATTTCATATTTTCATTTTATTTGTTGATTTCACAAATTTATGGATGACAACCTAATCGATTTAAATCAATAATGAAATTGTAAATTTATCACTTGGTAATTGACTGTACTGCCAGAAGTGATGGTTTTGTATTTTGAAACCCGTGTAGCTCTGTAGACATTCACGACACACACACACACACACACACACACACACACACACAACTCGTCCCTCGGGAGATATAATCTCGCTACACAAACAGAATTGGAGAGTGTAAATGATAAAACCGTTGAAGCAAAGATAATCACCGTGCACATGTACAAATATTTAGTTCCATACACAATCTTATAATAGTAAATCTAATTAATTTAGGGAGAGGTAAAGAGCCCTTTGTTGAACGCTTAAAAGTTAAATGTTGACGTTTTGCAGGTGAATCCGTTCTTGTGGTTTAAAATAATGTTCGAACCGGATTGAACCCTAACAATATTTTATGTATCAATGCCTACTTTAATTTGTAAGTTTTATTTTAAAGAAGACTTTTCGATTCAAAAAAGTCAAAACAAAAAACTTTTGTCTTACCTCATCACCATTCCAATAATTAATAATCATCCCCTCCATTCAAATAGTTACACTAATGAGGTAAGAGTGGGGAAATTATTATTAGAGGAAATGTGCCTTTATTTTCGTAGATGGAGATTGTTAAAATATTCAGGGAAAACAATCCTTAGTACACGAGTCTTGGATTCAAATTCCAATCTCGCCATTGTTAGAAAACCAGACTAGACGAAGTTTACGTTCAGTCTATGTGCCCACCGATGCGAATTTTAAATGTACAGGTAGGCCAAAAGGCGTTATATAAATTTCCAATAAACATATGTTAGAAGTGGTGGGGAGAGGGAACCAATTATCCGCTACAGTAGCTAAGGAAATGGAATAATCTACCACCATAATAGGTTTTATTAAAACAAACGATCATCAGAAAGTTTCTTTGAACATTAAACACATTAAAACTTATTTATTTATCTTAAATAACTTTAGTTAGGACGTAAATATGTATACAGTCGGACATATTGGAGGCAAACCAATATAAAGAGTAGTATAGCCCAATTATTTTTTTTACTATGAAATAACTTTTGGGACGTGCAAAGCAATACCTCTGAGGTGAAGCGACGTAGTTTCCGACAACTAACTCGCCGCGTGATGCGGAAGAATCATTTATCTGGTAGGTCTAACATCGAGCTACAGAAGTTTAATTAAGTTTAACGACATGCAATAATCTATCTTGTCAAACACAGATTATTTAAGGTGACATTTCTGGAGCGTCTGATTATATTTGACCTTGATTTACAAACTAAACTTAACCAAAGACAGTACAATTCCCAACAATCATACACTCTTACTGATGTTCTCCTGGTATAAGGCATCAAGCATGCAATATAATGGATTTCTGGCAAAGAGGAGGTCGAGGCTTTAATCCCAGCTGAGTGCACTAGAAATAGTATCATCTCAACCAATTCTTTTTTATATAATAAGGGTGGATTTATTCTTAAATAACTGTATCACCCCTACCCTTTAAATTACGTCATTAATAACCCTCGTTTAGAATTTAATATTTAAAAAAGAAATTCAAACATATTAACCTAGTCCCAGTCGTACAGAAATAGCAATTTTTTAGGAATCAAATGGAATAGAACCTGGATTGCCTGTAGCTTTAGCTTAGCTACATATACATTCATATAGGTAGCTATAAATAAACATAAGCAGTGGACAATAGACACATATATCTTATATGTGTAAACCTTATATATATATATATAAGAATTCTACATATATAATAATATTCATAGGTAAACACTAATCGTCATACCATGACGAAAAATCCCTTGTATTAATTATTGTTTATCCAAGTCACAGGATGTTTAGTAATGCCTATCGATGTTATGATGTTTTGTAATTGTTTATAAATCTACATTTTAAAACCTTATTTTAAATACCTTAATCACCTTTTCTATAATATCTGCAACTTTAATTATCATAATAGCGTCCATATATTCACCAAGTAACATAAATTATATACATACTAGGGGCTGAGTTGGTCTCCGACAAACGCAATATCAAATTTCGTACGAAATTTGTTCCCTGTTATTTTATCTATTTTTAGGTCTTTCATAACAGTAGGTAGCGTGATTTGTGTCCTTTGCTCTGTCAGATTATCGAGGCGTGTGGACAAAAAAAAAACGCCACGAAGGATATACGATTCGGAAAGTGTAGCCTGATCCCAACATTATAAACTATATAAAATATAACTATAATGTATATGTGTGTCACATTAAAACAAATACAGTGTTAGCTTAAAATATTAAAAGCCATCTTTTATTATTCCTTATTTACCGGACTATAAATATAAGTAACGGATTTAGTGATTGTAGAAAGATTCGAGTAGGAAGAACAGTATCTAACAGTTTCAAAATAAACTAAAACTACATTTATGTATTCATACATCAAGGCTTGCGATATCCAACTATATATTTTGATAATCACCAATACCAATAAAACCATATTACTAATTTAGTTAAATACTATCAAAGTTGACAGTAAACATAAGAGTATATTTATTTTCTAAAATGTTCACGTAAACATAGTCCTACTATACTTTAGCTGAAATTATTAAACTAGTTCTACTATAAGAATAAGATAAAGGAATACAATAGTCAATCAAAAGAAACATAGTTGGTTAAAAGTTTGTTTGAGAAAAGTCATACTTGTCCAGTTGAAAGGCGAGTATCAGTGGCGAGAGGGAAAAAGTGTTAGAATTCTTTTGTTTAGTTTCTAAGGAATGTTAAATCTTGTAAAGTTAATAAATACTTTAAAAATAGAACCGACCTGAGATGAAGGAGAAAACAAAGTATGAGTTTAATACATTTCTATATAAAATCCTTGATAAGATAGCCAGCTTTTATACAGGGTGAATACAAATTCGCAAAGTTTCTCAAATTTTAAGAAGGTTGAGATGTACAGCAAGCTTAGTTTAATACTTGATTTAAGAATATGTTGACAGTTTCAAATAAAATATCCCATTCTATTTAATATTGTTTCAACTTTTGAAATAACGAGCTTAGGCGGATCCTCCCGCGAATATTGACAATTTATTGGCAAAATGATACGCTGCTTGTACAACCTGCTATACTGGCATGTTGCGTCATGTTTAATATGTCATAATGTGATGTAGTTACGCCTGTATCGAAATGCGTGGTGGTCGTTTTGACTACCTACTACGAGTATAGGAATGGAAGATACCCGGTTGTGAGTAAAAAAGAATCTATAATGCCATTGTGCATGTTGTGCCGTTCATTACCTTGCCTGGAAACAATAATGACTGTGACTGACTGGCTGTGTCATAAATTTCTAATACTAAGACATAAAACGACGTTTGTTTATCTTAGGGATGGGTACAAATAACATTTTAAACCTAGGACACAATTTTACACGAAAATGGGAAATTTAAAAAATCTCTAAATATATTTATTTTTAAAATGAACTGTTTTATTCAATACCTTAACTTTGACCTTTGTTGCAATTAAAAACATATTTAAGTGAAGAGTTAATTAACGATTGAAACAAAAATATTTAGGTTTCTTAGTCATTTTGTATTTCTTGGTGGATTTGAAGCGTAGTCTATCCCTTTGTACCAACAAAATAAATTGAGGTAATTTTTTTTAGAACAAAGTGCTGTGAAAGATATTTTTTCCCCAAGAGGGAAGAAAAAACAGGAAAATCGAGAAAATTACATGATTAAGAATGTTATAGGTTTCATGTATCCCCAAATATATTAAGGATAATAAGGGTGTTTCTGGTGAGGTGGGGTGGTCATGTGGCGCGTTTAGGGATTGACAGGCGTGTACACAACATTTAGGTTGGACAACCTGAATATATACCACCGCTTGGTAGACAAAGCCGTCGATGGGAGGATAATGTGAAAAAGGATTTGAAGTAGGTTTGGTGTCAGATTAGGAATTGGATGGAGTTGTCTCACGATAGGGTTGAATGGCGAGCTTGCGTGTTGGTGGCCACGAACTCCCAAGTTCCTTAAGGACCCGAGAGCTATTTAATCATTTTTTAATTAGTTTTTAACTATATTGTTAAATTTTGGCTAATAATGGTATTTCATGAAACTTAAAACTATATATAATAGATGCAATATTATAGTTTAGGCATAATTTGTACAAATAACCTCACATACATATTGGCAATAAATTGGCTTAAGCTATATAAGAGTTAAATTAATAGCGAACAATTACCCAAAACGGTGACCACATGGTCTACGGCGTATTTCTTGATACAAACTGATTGTCAATGACGAGGAAATTGGATTTCGATCCAGTCTGATGTATTGGGGGTGGTTTTCCCTAAATGCTTTCACTTCCTCTAAAATCTACTTTCATTATCCCCAATCTAATGCCATATTTAGTACAATAGGTGTATAACCTTAACGGGTAGTAAGATGTGGTGGTAAATAATAATAATAATGTGAAACGATATTAAATTTGAACGTTATGTGTATTGACAGATACACTTGGCATTAACTTTCAAACTAGATCTTTGAATTCGTTAGATATTCATTTCCTCCCAATTTAACATATAATATAGTTTTTCTCAACCAAATTTAGAGAACGCGCCTTTTATATTTTTTAATTCTGGTTACCGGTATTTGTAATACCACCTAGGCCCAGTTGTTTTAAAATTTCGGTTTGTTTTGTCATAAGAAACCACGCTCTGATTATATACGCAAATGTTTTACATACCCTGTACCTGTTTAAGGTGTATGGAGTCCCTATTTAAATATTATTTATAATAATTGAATAATGTAGGAACGACTGTATTACCAATGTTTTAATAGGTTCTAAGAAACTGGTCTTATGATGTATATTCTCGTATAAAATTTCAAAATGTCTGAACTTATGTTTAGCTTTACTATATATAAGCTCTGCGCTTTAGATAATCAAGGAAGGCAATTTTTTCGCCTGTGACCGGCGACTGGTTTTAAGTTATATTTTGTTTTTTGGTAAAGTTAGCGGAATTTCACAATTCAATATGTCAACTGAGTTTTGCTAGCAAAGAATTCCGTTGCCCTTTTCTTTTTTTAAACTATTCTGTTTCTTCGTTCAAGATAGTTTAAGGAATAAATGAGAGAGGCGTGAAAGCTCTTATGAAAACACGTCGAAAAAGTTATGGATTCCTAAAAGAAAAAAAAAACTGTGAGCAGCCAAATTACTTCATACCCGCCAACTTTCATCGTACGTTTCTCCACGAACTTTTAATCGAAACCATTTCCTTCTTCTTTCCGTCCGTTTCCTTTTACCTTATTTCCTTTTTCTAACCAATAAAACTCTCACTTTAGAAGGTGAAAGAAGGTTTTGGCAAATGGAGTGTGTTCCATTGGTTCTTCTTTTATTTTCTCTTTTGCTTCACCTCCTTATTTCTATTTGATCCTGGTGATTTGTTCCTTTAACCTTTCATTTCTAAAATATATTTTATTTCAGTGACTTGGATGAAATAGTTGTTTTTGTATTAACTAAACAATGATTTTGGTGGAAAATATTTATACATCTTTAAAGGATGGCCAAATATCGCCAGTCTAAAAAGTGAAAATAATACTTCTAAACATGTGGTAACGTGGGTAAAGGTATCATTTTATCTTACCATGGCTGCCGGCTAAGGAGAAGTCAAGGTTCAAATCTCAGAAGGGCCACTGAAGTATTTTATTTTCAAAAAGGGTTTGACAATCGTTCTCCATTCAAATGTGGTTAAACTTTCTCTACACCTTTATATTCTATCTATATCCCTATCCCATTAATGTAAAAATGCAGATACTTGAAAGAGTAGTAAGACGTGGTGCACACACAAAAATAATATTCACTCGACCACGTGGGCTAAGACATCAAGCTTACAATAGACTAGATTGAGATTTGTGGGGGAGGTCTGGGTTGTTATCTTGTTCACATGCACTGGGTGTGGTTGTTTAAATACATTTTATATAAATGGTGTTTCTGCCCCCTACAAATTCAAGTGATGATGCATTCATTAATATTACCTTTCTCATACTTAAATTATTTTTATATCCGTTTAGATTATTGGCATAATTTCAATACGTATTGGAGTAGGAATGAAAAAGGGAAAATCTAGAAAAAGCGTACTAAGCTTTTCGTGGATGAAGAGTATAAAACCATTTATAAAAATAATATTATCAGTACATTTAAACCACGGCTTTCCTGTCATTATTGAACCAGTTTAGGTGAGCTCATCATCTAGGCCAGGTGTTTACCAATTTAATTTATAATATTTCTTTAAATTTATAATATAATTAAATCGTGAGGAAATAGGATGTATTTGCAAGGTTGTTCGCTATAATATTTAACTATTAGCATCTAGGCTACATTAGATCCCGCGTTAGTTATACATTCAACCACCAAACTCTAGATTCTAAACATTATGTGTGAGAGTAGATCTTAAATCGCTATTGTTAATTTATATTAGTTCTGTTGATCAGAAAAAATCAATAAAAGTGTTAACTTTAATACTTTGGGGTGTATATATAAATTTAAAGAGCTGAAGAATTTTGCGGAAAATAATATAGTATTATTTTATATCTCACTTATATAATCAATGATGGGGGTATGTAATAATTAATTCATAATGGTAGGACCACCCTTAGCAGACATGGGACCATAAGAAAACTTCATTTGGGGACCCCCAGTTATATGTCTGCTCCTCCTTCCTCGACCCCTCTCCCCCACCCCCCAGTAAAAATATATTTAAAAACATAATTTTGGTCTAGTGTAATTAGAGTAGTTTACACATATATACCAACTTTCAGCCTATATGGCCTATATGGCTATATATACATGAATTAAAAAGATAAATAATTGTAAAAATATTAATAGAAGCCACGTTTTTATACCTACAAGAGTTGATTTCTCCCAAAACTTTCATTCGATTTTATTCCCCAACGAAAAAGATCTGTGTAAAGGCATAGATAAAAACTTTGCCAAGTTAAATTAGATCGGTTAATGCGTTTAAAAGGTATCGTGAGACATATCCACCCCAAGCAGACAGAAAAATGCAAATCGGTGGAGTTAAAATGGAGAACTTGCTTCACTTGTTCGATAGATCAAACCACACGTTATGTTTTCATTTGCTTTTACAATCTAACAATATTTTCTAGATCACCTATGCAGAGAGCCTACTAAACAATCACGCAAGCTAGAATTCACAGCTCAAATTATTCCATCCCTCTGTCATTTAAGCACACACGGGGCTCCCCAAGTGGTAGGTCCCTCTGTGGACCCACCATTTGCACCCTCCTAAGGGTGTCCCTGACTAAGGTCATTGGTGTTGTTTGTGTATTAGGCTCTAGTTTTATCCTGGTACAGAGTACACCTGGAGAGTGACTAATTCTGTCGTTTTCAATCCCTGCAGTCTCTGACGTAACCACAACAGATGAACATGTTTTGTTGGGGTTCTTGTTTATCTGCAGTTCATGCGATTTGTCCTCGCCCCCCACTCCTTAGCTCATCCTTACATCCAATTCTATATAAACCTTTTATCTAGTTGAATCTCCATTTGTGTATGTTTTTTCTTACTGAATTTAAAAAAGCCCTTTCATTCTCCATTCATCATCTTGATGGGGTGAAGGAAGAATATAGAAGGAAAAGGACTTATGAAGTCACATGGAGTGAACAAAAAGTAAGGGATGAATTTAAATATGCTCACTATAAGCGCTGGATATTAATAACTATGTCTATAGATTAGATATATTGAGGTTCTTTTAATGATTCTTTTATTTGAGGTAGCTCAAGTGGCGTACCATGCTCTTACAGTGTTAGTTTTATACACCTCAGTGGACTCTGGCAGTCCTTCAACAGTGATTTCAATGCACTGGACCGTACTAACCGAACTGAAAGTTTCAATATGTGTCTGATAGGTCTAGTGTCAGCTGTCGACATGCCATCCTTGTCTACTCCTACGGAGAGAAGAGGTATTATCTGTCTGGCTCTACAAGTGGAAACACACGATGTCAATTGAATTGAACGGAACGGAATTGAATCTTCTCTCAGAGAACCTATCGGTATACCTGTCATATGTTAGTGTATTCCTCCCTTCTCCTTCTATCATCTTTATCCTTGTTATTTTATGTCTTGTTGTATTCTTTTATTATTGTGTTTACCTTCGATCTGCTTTGTGTTGAAGATTATTCCTATTCTAGTGTTTATCTAGTTGGGTTATCAAAGGCTTGATCCAAGGGGAAGGGTGGGGTAGCTTAAAATATCGTTCCACTGCAGCAGCGTGTAAATATTATGGGAAAAACCACATTGACAAATTACATGTTCCCGATTGCCTTAAGCCGAGACTCGATTTTCTACCTTCCCATAATCAACAACCATTGTATTAAGAACCTGATGCCTTAGACCATGTGACCACTGGCGGGGATAATGTTCTTGGTGCTAATAACAAGGAAAATTTACCATAGATTTCAAAGACCATGACTACAATATCCGTATCATATAAAAATATATCCTTTTTATTTGTTAAAAACTGAAACAATTGTAACTTAACTTATATTCCTGGTGTTCATTGATGATAACACCTATTACAATATATTGCTGTTAATTATGCTCTCCTCGCACTTCTATAAGAATTATTATTATTAGCACCGCGTCTTACTACCCGTTCGGGCTATACGCACTTACGCTAATGTGTAATGGTAGGGTGATCGTGAGATGAAATGGAGGACCTACAGTTTAACGTGGAATCCGAACCACGGTGGAGGCCTGGCATTCCCCACATTCACAAGATGTCTTGTCAGAGGTGAAGGAAGGGTTTGGTAATCAGATAAATCTGTGCCGGGACCGAGGATTGAACCCCGGCCGCCAGCA
>CABEEJ010001408.1:66995-79956 GCA_901482245.1 Timema douglasi
ATCCGAACCACGGTGGAGGCCTGGCATTCCCCACATTCACAAGATGTCTTGTCAGAGGTGAAGGAAGGGTTTGGTAATCAGATAAATCTGTGCCGGGACCGAGGATTGAACCCCGGCCGCCAGCACAGAAGTCTGACACCTTACCCCTAGACCGCCAGGTCACCGTTCTATAAGAAACATTATTTTTTAAATGTATAAATTTCTCTGTTAGTATTTTCCGCGCAGGTTAATGTAAACAGACCAATTTACTTAGGAAGTGCTTTTAATAAAACATGATGGAATTTTTGTGATAAATATTTATATAAAAATTTCTATACAATAAATGTTATTTTGTAGGGTTAGATCATGTTTTTCTAAATTTATAACTGCAGATGGTATGAACTAATGTATGAATATGAGAAAGTAGACCAAGCAATATGTATAACTGTCATATAAGGCCCTTCCAATGAAAATGAAAACTGGACTGTAGTTAAAATGTCATAGTAAAATAATTTTAAATAGAGATTATTTAACGACAAACTGTCACTATCTTATAGGGATATGTTAGTAACCCAGATGGGTATTAAGACGATCAGCTCTCACACACACACACACACACACACACACACACACTCAAACTTTATTGATTGACAAATTCAGTCAAAAGAAACATCTGCAGATAAAAGGAGGTGATTTATTTATGAATGTATGTTAGGAGATTCTGTAAGCTTTTGAGCTGCCAACTGTCCTTTCTATACACTTATATATCATGCAATAATGAGCTTAAGCAAATAAACTCTTTAGTTATCATGTTATTTAAATAAAATCTTTATTCAATTATAATAGCTTGGCTATCCAATCCATCTTAATTTATCGCTAAACAAAAGAGTCCAAATAAATAATTTTACTATTTGGTTAATCTTTTAACCTGTTTAATTTGTTGGTTTATGGTCCCGCTTCTATTCTTAGCGTGGTAAGGGGATTGGGGATTTGGTATATTCTATAACTAAGTTAATTTGTAAGTATTTTCTTTAATTAGTTTGTTCACAGTATTCACATTAAAAAAAACCTAGTATGTTTATAGCCTGAACAGGTAATAAGATGTAGCGATGATAAAAAAATATATATAATTATTATAAAAGATCAGATGAAATACATCCGAATAAGCAATTACCCACGGTAAGGAGAGAAAATAGGCCCAAAAAAAGAGTGAGGAGGATTAAGACTTAAAGTGCTGAAATTTTAAAATATAACGCTTTTTAGACATGCATATTATTTTTTACGTAGAACTATAATTAAAAAATTAATAATTCCATAAATTAGAGTACCACAATATACTTTTTCCTAGATATGTTAAATATCATAGACAATACTATTACTTTTCAGACAGAGAAGACCACGTTGGCCCTAAGAGGTCTAATGGCGTTAACGGGTACGATCTATTTATTTTTTAGCCCCACGTCTTACTACCTGTTCAGGCTATTTGTATATGTACCAATTACGCTAATGAGTTAGGGATGAGTAAGGTTGAATTTAGAAGAAGTGTACCCACATTTTCTTTAGGCATAGTTTAAAATTATTTGGGAAAAACCACACTCAATACACAAGACTGGGATTCGAAGTTCGATACCCCTGTCATCGGCAGCCAAGTCTAGCACAAGAGTTTGACACCTTATACCATATGGCCACTGAAGCATGTTAAGTTCAATTGATTGTGAATATGCGCTTATATTATTAGGTATAATAAAATAATACTTTAGATTCAACTTAAATATAAAAATTGTATAATTACTGTTCACATGTGAATAAGAAAGGGGTGAATCTTTTTAGAAAGCTTTAAACTTAAGAAAGAATTTATTTGAGGGTACGTGTGCTAGTTAAGGATAAATATTTTTGTTCTTGAAGGTAAAATTCAACTAGACGTATAATACTTATGATGTATCCATTTCAATTAACATATAATTAATTATCTCAATTGAGAATAAAAGTCCACAAATTTGGTTTTCATTTCAAAGTAACGCTTTTTAAGAAGAGTAAGAACGTTAATTGACGCTACCTAATATTATTATTAATTTATTAAATATGAATATCTGTTTTATTAAAATATTTTAATACTTTCATCAATGGGCTTGAGGACTAAATATCAGATATATTTTAAATGGTCTTCTGGTGATGTTAAGGTCAAGGTTTAGATCCTCTATTGAGGATTATCTTCCCTCAATTGTTTACCACTCTCCCTCCATGCAAATTTGGGTAAATTTATCAATACAACCTCCTCAGTCCTCCCTTATATTTTATTAAAGTGATTTTTAAAAATGCAAATATCTGTCACAATTTTTCATTTCTTATTAATTAACATGGCTATTTTAACAAAATAGGTTTAATTTAAAAACTAAAGAACTTCAACTAGTATAGATTTTGTTTGATTTTTTTTTAAGTTGTATAGTTGATTAAACGTTAACAAAGTGATTTAAGGCAAAAATGATTAAATTTAACCAATTTCGTTTTTGTATTCTAAAAATTAAGGTTAATGTATAATATTGCTAATTTAGTTTTTAAAAATATGAAATTTAATAAAGTTAAATTTGGCCTATATAACTTTTTTATTGCCAAAAGTTTTAAAACAAAAAAAATTAGATTGAATTGTTAGTATTAGTAGCGTTTAAAAACTACATTGCATTGCTTTTCTTATATTGAAAATTTTTGGACGCCCCTTTAAATCTATAAATATAACCATTCAAACAGGCATGTATAAGGAATTGCCTCACAGAGATATCTAACGGCGTTAAATGTATTAACTAACTTTCTCACCTATCCCAATGAAGCATGAAATTACCAGGAGAATCAAGCTTTCAATCTGATTGTGTGTCTATTTATTAATTTTTAGTGATAAACATAGATAGTTGAAGTAATTATTAAAAGCACAAGATTTAAGACTATATCGATTTTTGGCCTTGGAAGTTTCAAAGCTAAATAAAACCTAGCATTTTATTCATATTTAGCGACCAAAAGGCTCTAAATAGAAGTGACTTTAAAATCTAAAATGTTGATTTTTTTTATTAAGATTGTAACACTTCAAACACTAAAGTTAAAAATAAATATTTCGACCAAACATTTCGCAAATTTAATTGTGACAGTATCATTTTGGTAACCTTAAACTTAGCGTATAACACAAATGGTTAGATAGACGCGGTGCTAAATAAAGAAAAAACTCCAAACTTAGATTTTTTTAAATCCTTCAAGTAAAGTATTGTTATTGTATGATTTTCTGCATGTGGGCGTTGATTCCACCCATCCCTTCTATTACTCTTTAATATATTTTAATATTGATAAGAAAGTGTAGCATATTAATTCCTTGCTAGTTTGATAAAGAATAATCTTGTGTTTAAAAATAAATGTATCTTCCCTCCAATTATATTATCTTTCAAGAGTGACTGATAACTGTATCAATAGGTACGTAGACAAAGGCATCAGTAGCTTCTAGTATAGATTGTTGGTAAAAAAAGTAGTTTGGGGTTCAAATCCTGCACAGGTGTATTGAAGTGTATTTTTAATAAATGTTTCACTTTTTCTTAATTCAAATGTGAGTATATAAGTTATATAAATTCTACCATCATCATACTTACTCTATAAGTGTATATATGATGATAGCTTGGAAGGATATTAGGGTGTTGAGCAAAATAATAAGTATTGTAAGGTTTTAAACGTAATCCTTTGAGTGTGTGTGTTTACTTACTAACCATCCAAGCTATAGTATGATTTTGGTAGGAAGAACAGTAGAAGTTAGTTACTAAAGTTACTAAAACAATGTTTATATATTCATACATAGAGTCATGTCATCTGCAGATGTTAAAATAACACAAATAATATAATAAAATACTATCAATGTTGGCCGCAAAAAAATATGTTTTGATTTTCTCTACTGTTCTTCCAACCAAAATCAGGGTATACCTGAATGTTTGCACTAGCTGTAGGGATAAGAAATTCAGAATGCAGATGAAATTGTTCTCATATTTGTGGATAGGGAGATTGGTAATCTTTTTATCCAATAGATAGCCTCATAACAAGATGTCAGGCTTCAAACCCTAGCCTACCAAGTCACCGTCAAACCAAGAAAGATGATGCGCACGCCTCATCCCCCCTGTCCACCGACGTGGGCTCTACTATATTATTATTATTATTATTATTATTATTAGTAACGCGTCTTACTATCCGTTCGGGTTATACGCACTTACGCTAATGTGTAATGGTAGGGTGATTGTGAGATGAAATGGAGGACCTACAGTTTAACGTGGAATCCGAATCACGGTGGAGGCCTGGCATTCCCCACATTCACAAGATGTCTTGTCAGAGGTGAAGGAGGGGTTTGGTAATCAGATAAATCTGTGCCGGGACCGAGGATTGAACCCCGGCCGCCAGCACAGAAGTCTGACACCTTACCCCTAGACCCTCTACTATATTGATCCTGCTGCTAAATAACGGATTGTTCTAAGACTAACCTACTTTCAGAGATGATAGTAGAGGACCATAGCCATTTATTGTGTGGTTCCTAACAAAGGTGTCCTGCAACGGGTCTCCGTGCGCATGCGCCAGATCAAGCGAGGGAATGGAAAGTGAGTAGGGGAGCGATGGAGAGATGCCAACAACATGTTCCCCATATTAGCGGGAGTGAATTTATACCCCTGCTAGTGTCAAGCCGCAACCCGCATGGATTGTGTCCTTGGCTAAATTTAAATTAAGAGGGGACAGTCACTATATTAACCTCTGCAATGGGGATTTTAGTAGAATCTTAAGGGACTCCAAGAGAGCTTTTAATTTATTGTATTATATTTTTTCACGCAATGTTCGGGATGTACGCATATGTACTTATTACGCTAACGTTCTATGGATGAGAATGATTGAATTTAGAAAAGTGTGCCCATTTTTTCATGACGGGAGAGCTGAAAACCATTTAAGGAAAGCCACCCTTGGTATACCTGACCGGGATTTAAATCCCAATCACTCGGTAATCGGCAGTCTAATCTATCGGGAGAGTTACGCCTTACACAATGCGGCCACCTGAATGTATGAGCTTTGGATTGATCTTAACATTAGGGAGGAGGAATGGAGAGCTGGAATTATTTTTTCTAAAATAAACATTTTCAGGTAGCCTGTATTAACATACCAAGTTATATAAAAATAACTTGGACGTATATATTGAAGTTTATTGAGGTTTTACTAATAAATCAATAAAACTTAAATAAAGAGTAAAAATATTAGAAAAGTTTCCTCTTAATATGTTTATATATAAAATAATTTCTTCGTCAAAAGAGTACAAATGGTTTTCTAAAAAGTTTATAAAAGTTTGAAATGATTCAAATCTCGCTCTAAGCCCGAGGGTAGGACCGTACCGAAGGGAAAGGGAAGATGGGATGGGGGGGAATCAAATCCTTCTCAAAAGTATTACTTAGGATGTATTTTTTTCATTCTTCCACAATACATTGAAAAGTAGCTTATCATTAAAGTATTATAAAATTAATAGCAACCAAAATTTCTGTTATTTTTTTAAACAAAAACATTTAAACTATTTCAAGAGGGATTCAATATAATAAAAACTCTTACCATATTCGTTTGGAAGATTTAACTAAGGGTACCCTTAGTACATCCCTATGGGAGTCTAAACAAGTTAGCGTGGATGGCTTATAATAGATTGTATAGCTGGTGAAGGAGAGGTCAAGGTTCGAATCTCAGTCGAGTGGATATATCAATGGGATTTTTGTATTCTCTCTTCATAATAATTTGAGAGAGGTTTACCTAAAACTACTATTTTGATCAGTACCGCTTAGACAAATCCGTTAATTACTCGTAAGATACACTCATTTTGGTGGCCGAATTAACTAAGATGTCACTCTCTCTATATAATGGACTGCCAATGGTGGGGAAATTTGGGTTCGAATTCCGGTTGAGTGTACTGAGAGTAACTTTTCAACATTAGTTTTCCACTCCTCCTTCATGCAAGTGTTGGTAAACTTCCTCTAAATTTAGCCTTCCTAATTCTTAGCACATGAGTGTTATTAGTAAATATGCGTATATTCAGGACGGGTAGTAATACATGGCATTAAAATTAAAAACTCATAATAAATATACTAACAAAATATCTATATCCTTAGCAGTATTTTTTATTAGTTTTTATCTCTACCAATTTATATTCACCCTTTTACTACTATTAATTCTTTATATCTTACATTGCCTCTTTTCATTCTCCTTATAAACTACACCACTTTTATACCTTTTTTGTGTTTTGCATTCATATACAAGTACTCTAATTTAAAAAATATTAATTCATGTTCATTTTCTTAATATATCTACTTTGAATATAAAATTTTATTAAAATAACATTAAGGCCCGTATGTAAGGATGAAACTGAGCATGGCCAGAGTACAGGCTGAGCACTAGCAGAGCATGAGGCTTGTCATGAAAACAGCTGTCTAGATCGTCTATGCGCACAGCGCCATGTTGGGGAAATATCCTCTGAGCATGGGCAGAGTATAGCCTGATCCAGCCCGGGACCAGACTTTGGCGAGACTCAAGATATTGCGTCATAGATCGTACTAGCACGAGGCTCATACTCTGCCTGTACTCTGGCTGTGCTCAGCATCGTCCTTACATACGGGCCAAGTGTGTGTGTGTGTGTGTGTGTGTGTTAAAACCGTTTCATTGCTTGAATAGTGTGGATACAAAATCATTTAGTTTAAAACATATATTTTATGTGATACAATAATCGTACCCTTTGATAAAACCTTCATCTAAATTTGCTCATGATATAATATTAAAATTAGGAAATAGACAAATAAACTATGACCTGGTGACTAGGTTTTTGACTAGGTTGGTGATTATTTGATGAGTAGACTATATAAATGTGTTAGGCCTTAGGAATAAAATTAAATTTACTTTAACGCCTTATTAATGCTAACAAAATTGTTATAAAATTGTAAAAATAAGGTAGAGAAGCCAATCCCCCTATTTGGAGTTTAAATTGATACTAGAAAGCCCTTATACAACATATTTCTTCACAGTAAAGTAGTGAGGTTAGTGTCCTGACGCCTCTTGGGCTAAATATTGTTCTGAGAGGTTTGACGTATTGTCTGAAGCTAGTGTACGCTCCAACGAAAGATTAATGCTTCATAAGTTACTCTTTAAAAAACTTTAGAAAGCCATTTGTAAGAATCAAATAGCCAAAGCTATTATAATTGATTTAGTGAGGATTTACTCGCATCTAAATATCATATTCTGAAAAATTGAAAAATGACACCTGGACTGGGAATCGAGGCCGGGATCTTTGACTTAGTACACCAATGCTTTAACCACTGAGCTATCCAGGAATCGTCGCATAGCCAGGGTCATTCTTCACTCATATTTTAAAGCCAAAGTCCATGATGGACGTGCGTGGCTGCGTTATCTGATATCTCGTGATCTTAATAAATCACACATGTGTAGCCGACAATTGGGTGAACTGGGGGTGGTTTTTCCTAAATGGTTTTCCACTCCCCCTCCACGCAAATGAGGGTTCACTTCCTCTAATTTATCCTTCCCAATTCCTAATCCATTAGCGTAATTAGTACTTAAAGCGTATAACCCGAACAGGTAGTAAGACGCGGTGCTAAATAATAATAATAATAATAAAAATAAATAGCCGACAATCTCCGCATGTCCATCATAGACTCTGCCTTAAAATATTAGTGAAGAATGACCTCTAACGTTGAACAATTCCTGGACAGCTCAGTGGTCAGAGCATTGGCGTACGATGCTAATAGTTTCGGGTTCATTTCCCGTGTCTAGCTATCTTTTTATTTTTCAGAATATGTTATTTATAAGTTGAATATTGGTTTTATTTGCGTGCTACTGCTGCTCTGATTTAAGTTTTTAGATTTATCAAAAGTGGATTTTTTATCAGCGTAACCTACACATCGTGAATAAGCTGATTGAAGCTTAGGATCAGTCAAATAATGATTATGGACAAGTTTAATATTTATAGTTCTCTAACAATTTAGATTGGCACTAAAATAATTCTTTGTTTTATGAAGTTGATTAATAATATTTTTATGTATTCTATAAATGAAATGATTATTATAAATTGAATTTTATCGTAAAAGGTTAATTTATCAAGTGATTTAGAATGTAGATCTACCAAACAAGACATACGTTCTAAAAACTAATTAGTCCTAATATAGAGAATTTGTTACCAATAATAGGTTATAATTTAATAAGGCTGTGCTACCTACCTACATAGGTGAACATGTGGGCTAAGGCGTTAATATCGTCTGGTATAGTTTGCCGGTGATGGTGATATCAGATTTCAAACTACGGCCGGGTGTACTGATGGTGATTTTTCTTAAATGGTTTCTCAATCTCGTACCACGCAAATGTAGGAACATTTCTTCTAAATTTTAACCTAACTCATCATCGTAGTTAAATTCAAATAGCTTGAATAAGTATTAAAACGATGCGGTGATGAGGCATTATGAACCAACTATTAATAATTATAATTCTCGTTATATTAAAAAAAAAAATGTATGCATCAATATTGCTTACGCTATTTCGGAGCTTATTAGAATACTGTAGCCTCCAGTCATAAATTCATTAGTACGTCGCTTTTACTAACGCTGCACGTTGAAACGTAATTTGCTTGACCCAAACCACTATCATGACTCAAAGGTAATTAGTCCTTGAGACTTAATTATAGCATCCCAGTTAATAATTTTCTGTCAACATATAATTAACTTAACATGTGGTTTCATAGCATATATTCCATATATCTCATGACAAAGCTATACAAAGGATTTAATCTATTAAATTATGTTATGTTAATTTAGCCTATTAAAGGAAATTAATATATAAGCTGCATGTTTATATTTTAAATTAAACTTAAATATATACTTTCAGAATATACAACGCATAAATGACATATTTTAAAAATCATTAATTATTGATATATATGATCCTTAACTATAGGCCTATTACTCTGTATAGATACATAATGTTAACACTATTATCAAAGAGTATTTGTTGTCAAAATTAAATAAAATTGAGCTGGGATTCAAGTAAAATAAACCTACTATAAAAAGGGACAAAATGTTTCAAGTTTAAGACAGTAAAGAAAACCAAGCTAATAACGAAAATATGAGATTTTTGTATCTCTTGTTTTTATGACTGTCTACAACAGGTTTGTTATAATATCAACCATCCTAATAAAACTAAGTTTTCAATTGATAGACGAATTCAAGGTCGGGATTTTTTTTGTAAAAAAGTATATTTCTGTCAGTTATTATGTAAGAGTGGATAAAATGAGAGTGAGCTAAATTAATTATATTTTTATTAATTAAAAAAACCTCAAATATGGCTTTGTTGTATTTAAGTGAGCAAATGTGTCAGCTTTCTAGTGAGGTGTGTAAAGACACGCATACACATTAGGAAATTATAAAGGGCTAGAAAATCGATAAAATGTTGGCTGGTTTTGAGGTTCACCTGAGAATTTCAGTCTTCTAGGTCTTCTGATATTTGAGATTTTTTTTTAATTCGTTTTATAAGAATCCCTCCAGTTCGGAGACCCCATGGGAATTGTCGGTCACCAAGTATTCCTGTATTATTTTTTGTTTGGGGCCACCTGCTTGCAACATTTAGCTTTCTAATTATTTTTAGATTATTTTTGCTAAAGTTTTTTAAGTCCCTTCCCCATTTTGGGGGCTCAAAATGGGAATTTCAGCTGACCATTTAATTGGGAGGAAAAAATCGTAAGTCCCGTGGTCTATAAATTTGCAAAATTTCATCACTAAACAAGATCTAAAAATAGAGCATCACATTTCAAAACAGAGAATTAATTAAATAATACATACTTTTAGAGAGACTTTGAATAAAGAGGGACATATCTGTCCAGCAAAAAGTATGACAATTAATTCACACTGTTCAAAGTAGCTTAATTAAAAATATATATATATATTTTTGTATGTATCGTAAAATATTGGTTTTATAAAAATATATTTAAAATAAAGTGTTTTTAGTTTTAATAGTTCTACAACTTTATAATGGTAAGTTATTTCGTATCTCAAATAGTTGCGAAGATATGATCAAAATTGGAAATTTAATTTAACGTAAAGTACCTTAAAATTATTTTCTTGTAAAAATAAGAATTTCACTTTTGTTTATTATGTTCAACAGTGCCTAAATACGAATTTATTCAACATCACTTTAGAGGAATTTGAGAAAAACGATTTGATCTCTTTTAGCCCTCAGAAAAAAAATTAATAAAAAATCCGGCTCCATTAGGTTTTGTCCCCCCATAGTTTAATAATATTAATAATAATAATAATATAAAATAATAATAATAATAATAATGGCCTTTATTAACCCGGCAAAGTTAAGGAGTTAGCCTTATCTTTCACTTAACCAGTGTTAAATACATCACACACTATTAACTATTACATTTATTTAAAAACAAACTACTGTAATTTTAAAACAAACTAATTTATATGTAACTGGCTTATAGTGTTTAAAATTTCAGCTTTTTAGTTGGTATAGGGGCTTCTGAATGGTGTGGAAAGATATGCACACACACACATTAGTAAATTATACAGAATGTCCCACTCGCTACCGAACCTCGCATTTCTTAAATAATTTTAACACTAATGAAGATAGCAACGATATTTGAAGCAGAATTACTTCATTTTGTGAGAACTGTGATTATGTCATTACAGTTCTCTAAAATGAGATAACTCCGCTTCAAACTTCTTTGCAATATCTTCATTAATGTTAAAAAAATAGTTTTTTTAATGCCAGGTTCGGTAGCGAGTGGGACAACCTGAATATAAAGATTTTTTTTTACTCGGATAATATACTAGCAATGTAATTTATATTGTTCTGACATGAGCATTTTTCTAAATTCCTTTCAAATTAATTTTTAATCATATTAAGTTCGATCGTGAAACCAATCTTTTGAAAGACAATCTCAAATAAAATATCTATGATCTAGAAAATTTCCAAATTGGTTGTGCAACACTATTTTTATTAGGATCTCCGAAAGAATCTTCTTTCATATTTAACCTAGGGAAAAAATACTATTCCCGTTCAAGTAGCCCGTATTTAATTAATTCTGATACGAAATTTATTAGAAAATACAATTTCAGTGTTCATTCAACCTCGCAATATTTTAATTATTTTGTAAAAAAAAACCAACCCAATTCTGGCTTTATGTACGTTTCTCTTTTAATTTTGAAGGCTGAAGGATTGTAATATTAGACAGTATTCTATTGATTTGTGTTGAACGATTTCAAATATTATAACAAATTAACAATAACTTTAAAAATATAAAGTGAATGATAGATTATGTCTTATCAAGTGGAAAACATAACACACATAAAGTTACACAGATACTTTACATCTACTACTATACTATCAAGCACTATCATTCTGTCGTGTTATATGCAACAAATATACTTTACCCTTTCACTCAAAAATAATTTCACCGGACAGAACACACTACTATTTAGCGTTCATTTGTAAGTTTAAAATTAACTAAACAATGGAGTGACCTTAATTTAAATTTACATTTAACAAATTATTACTATACTTAGCCCTTGTATAAAAGGTTTAAAGATATCAAAACCTTTAATAATAGGTTGTTTAATCTGATAAACTGTTTGTGTACCTTCCCTTATCTCTTGAGACCTGAGCGCCCCCTCCCCTAACTACAAAGACTCGAAATCAAGTAATTAGCTCTGCTAAGCCACTGCTATTAAATCAGGGCCTATTGCTTCTATGTAATGACAACTTATCACTTCTATTTAATCACCACTGACTATTTCACAGCTTACCAGTTATATGTGATCGCAGCTTACCAGTTCTATTTAATTACAGCTTACTGTTTCTATATAATCACAGTTTATCGCTTCTAAGTGATCACAACTTACCAAATCCAAATAATCACAGTCTATCACTTTTACATTGTCAGTACTTACCACTTTTATGTGGTTACATCTTACTCCTTTTTTAATATAATTAAAGGTTACCGCTTCTATGTGATCACAACTTACCGATTATATAATATAGTCAAAGCTTATCGCTTGTATGTGATTACAGCTTACCACTTTAATGTAACTACAGCTTGTATGTCATTACATCATACAATTTTTGTGTAGTTACAATTTACCACTTATATGTAATTACAGTTTACCGCTTATCTCTGATTACAGCTTGTTCGCTTCTATGTGATTATACCGCATCGATCTCAAAGGTATGAGATAAACTGGTTATAGTAGCGGATGTGAGCTGTTAGTGACTAACATATACTATTTAATAAAGGACACTTTAGGATTAGGATTGTTTTAAATGGAAAGCACCAGTATTCGCTTGGAGAAAGGGCTACAAACTAATATTGTGGAAATAAAAACCATTTGCCTGGTAATAATGTAACAACTTACATTGTAATAACGCTCACCAACTGGGGCAGCCCGCTCTCACAAGGTCAACACGCAGCACTAGCTCAACCAGCGACCTCCGCTCTCGCCAAATACAACAGACTGACTGAAGGCGTGTCTACGCCGGCCGGCAATGAGGCTCGACCACGTGTTCGGCCAGCAAAGAAAATGGAAAGAAGAGTTTCGCTTCCGCCTTCACCGAGCTTCGAGACTTCTCTAGGTCCGTCCCGAATCTACCCTCCCCCCTAGTTTGTAATGTTCTCCATCCTTCCTTTCCTTCGATCCGCCCCCCTTTCTGAGAATTATAGTTTGTATAAATACGTGTGGTACCGGGATCTCAGGTCACTTACTACCCCACCGGCTTGAGGACAAGAGGTGAGGACAGCGACTTAGGTCTCGGGGAATATTATCATCTTACTAAAAATTACTATTTCGGCGTCATGGGGGGAATTCTTTCTAAATTACTATTTGGACTTTGTTATTAAATTACTTTGGATTTGAAGTTTGACTATGCTACGCGCTTATCGCGGCTG
>CABEEJ010001408.1:80588-158898 GCA_901482245.1 Timema douglasi
GCAATAAATTTAAAACTCAGTTACTTAGTCATCGGCTACTTGCTAAACTAATACTCTTATTGAGGCTATATATATATATATAGCTAATCATTTTGTTTTTATAAAATACTTTTTCGAATTCTAGATTATAATTCGTAGTTTGTAAAGCCTCTATTGACAAAAAAAAATTAGCTCGCTTATCGCAATCGGTAAACCTCTTTGGAAATAAAGCCTATTGCGTATGCGTTCTAGAATAAAGGAGATCTGTGCAAAAGAGGGATAAGTAGCCTGAAAACTATTTAGAAGGAAAAACAATTCTATCAGCCGAGATTAAATTATTTTACTTGTTCGTGGACAATTCAAGTTCGTTATTATTGGCGTTTTAAATTAATTCTTTTTCAGACACGTGACATATCTGGGATATAAATAATTGCCTAGAACCTCCCTAATGTATGGGTTGTGCTGATGCATTTCAAGGGATCAAACACGGAACCCCGGGATATATTCTGAGGGGATAAGACATCGCTGTAGACTGACAGTAAATCACGATAGCATTATCTTAAAGTAAGTGGCCCCATTGTAATAGTGGTCAATGCCCCTGGCTGCTGACCTAGAGATCCTGGGCTTGATTCCAGGCTGGTACCGGGGGATATTTCTCGAATGAGGAATAATTACCACGGTCACCACAGTTTGTTTGATTAGGTTTAGATTAGATTAAGCTCTTCATTGGTTACACCCCGTCATATTCACTATCCCCATCATCTCATTTCATCGAGATATGAAAAGAGCCTCCATGGGAAGGATGTATGATTAGTACATTCGGGCGATGTTACCTGTATATTAGCACTGACTAATATTTCCACGGTGACCTGGTGGTCTAGGGGTAAGGTTTTCGACTTCTATGCTGGCGTCCGGGGTTCAATACCCGGTCCCGGCAAAGATTTATCTGATTACCAAACCCTTCCTTCACCTCTAACAATACATCTTGTGAATGTGAGGAATGCCAGGCCTCCACCGTGGTTCGAACCGTGGTTCGGATTCCACGTTAAACTGTAGGTCCTTTATTTCATCTCACTATCACCCTACCATTACACATTAGCGTAAGTGCGTAAAACCCGAACGGGTAGTAAGACGCGGTGTTAATAATAATAATAATAATATTTCCACAGACTGAGATACATATTGATGTAACCCAGACACGACATTATTATATTAAGGTTGTAAAGTGAGTTTTGAATTTTTGAAGATTTTTGGGGTGATGGGGTGATTCTATTTTTTCTCTATTGATTAATAAGCTTTAGTCATAGAGTTCTAAAAAATGTTAAAGACCTTTTAAATAATTTAACGCTATATTAAAACCTATCAAATTGTTTAGCTAAGTTTTTTATATTTCTTATTAAAACCTTGATAACCTCAATTAAAAGGCCCCTACGTAAAAGTATTTTTTATTTCAATGAAAATATTAAATGAAGTTAAGATAGGATGGAAATGGACACAAGTTGTAGATAATATATTTATATATATATTTTTTTTTAAACCTCTTTTGGCCTAAACAAATACAATATTACTCCACTAGCTATATTTGTTGAATTTTTCTTTATTTATTAAGATGAGCTGTTCTTTAATATTTATCATAAGCATAGTGACTTTTTATGAGAAACTATGTAAATAAAATAAAATATGCTATTCAAATTTCATGAGGCTTATGACAAATATTAAAAAACAGCGGGGATTACTATGTGTGGAAAATTTTAATATATATATATATATAACTACTGAAGTTATAGCGTATTTATTTTTATCGCCAAAAATCTATACTAATGTCAAAAATGTTGGCCTTTGGGGTGCTACATGTTAGAGCACTGAGAAGGGTTGTAGAAGTTTAGAAATCCAGCATATTTATAAAGTGGTTTGATTTTTCTTAATATTGTTTTCATTAAAATGTAGGCAAAGTTATGAATAGTTAAAAAGTTTAAATTTTAAGTTTTAATGTGTTTAAAAAAAAGTATGATAGTTTACATGAAAACCCATAAAACAATCCCACGAAATCTTAAATTTTCCCATTAGACTTTATAAAAACAGGAATTTATTCGATAGAAAAAGTTAATATCATGTTTCTAACGTTTTACTTTAATCTTTAAAGTATAAATGCTAGTGTAGGGTGTCGTCAAACTAAAAAATAACTAAAAAATATAACTTTTAAAATGGTAGAAGCCTGATTATAATTTTCGTCTATATTTTTTTGAGAACTATCTTTAAAAGATATTAAACAATTTCTTAAATAATGCTGGATTTCTTAATGTCTGCAAAGTGTTTCAGTGTTATATTATGTAACAACCTTAACTCACTTTTTATTTGGTCCTACCTTAAGTGCGCTGCTTACCAAACCACTGAGACTTGGTATAGACGTCCGGAATTCTCGAAATATTTAAAAAGTTGTTTTTATTTAAAAATTTGTTTAACATCAAAATGGAGATGAATGGTATCGAAGTGTCTCGATGGGATTAAAAACCTTAAATTTTAAGTATGATAATTTTTATTTTCTAATATTGGACTAATTTCAACGACGGTTCATATGAAATATCGCAGTTCTCAGAACAAATAAAATTGTTAGAAACATGATATTTTCTAAAACAAAGTCATTTTTGTAACTGGATAACAACAGAGCTTTCTAAGATAATTGAGGATTGTTTTAGAGATGTTGAAGCTTCAGAATTACCATTCCCATGAGAAAAACCACAGTTTTGGTATATTTCTCTTCAAGCAGGTGACATCCTTAAGTTTACGTGAATCAACCCCTTTCCCCTATGAAAATAAAATCCGCCAAAATAGAATAATATAGTTACGTATTTGGAAATTCTTTTTGATACAGGTGACTAAGATTAGAGGTTTTCCCCTAAATTTCACTCCGCCTGTTTGTTCCTATAAGTTAAATAGTTGAATTCCACTATAGTTATTGCTGATTACATCAATTTTATGTTATTAAATTTAGTTAAGTTCTGGTTTTCTTTGGTAGAAAATACCACTAATAAGCGTTATGTCATTTCTGCACCAACCTTTTAAAATTAATAAAGACGTCACAAAAGTACTCACATTCGAGAAACTCCTCCTCCTCTTCTTCGTCGGCTGATTCAACGCCTTTCATCTTCTCCCAGGCTGAAAAATATGATAGTAATTTATTGCAAAACTATTACTTGCAGTCGAAGCCAGGATTACTTAAATTACTAATTATGTTTTTCTGTAAGAAAATGTTCAAACTATATTCAGTGGCGCAGTTGTCTAGCGTACTAGTTTCGAGTTTAGCCAGACTGCCGAGGATGGGGATATTAAGGTTTGAATCTCGCTCAAGTGATCTGGGGTAAGGGGTCATATATAGTTTTCCATTCTCACTCCATGCAAATGCGGGTTCATTTACTCTAAAATCAACCTCCCAATTTTTAATCCATTAGCGCAATTAGTACTTAAGTATATAACCCGAATGGGTATTAAGACGCGGTGCTAAGAAAAAAACCTCAATTTCAGTCTACTTGATTATCCTTTCTCGGATTCATGGTTTGGATCCCAACAAAGTGAGATTTTTGCCTCTACACAAGCGAATAAAAGGGAACTTCCTTAAATCTTATTCTATAAACCTATGTTTGGTTATTGGTAGGTTTGGAACAAACGCATGTCTTTATTCTAATAGAATGATATTACTCTCCAAAACGTTTGTTCTGCATGCATCTGACTATAATTTAATCCACGTGACATATTATCCGTGGATTCAGAGTTTCAATTCTTTCTCTGTTATTTAATTTAAAACTAAATATTTTAAATTATATCTCCAGACATTATGGATGACTTAATTTAAATTCATACTTTTAAGAAATTTTTAGTTTCATTATTGAAATTGGCTCTAATTAAAGAAGACAGTGAGAAGCGTAACTCAGATGAAAAATACCAAAGAAATAATTTTACATTGCATTTTATAAACAATGATATAGCTTGTATTATATATGTAATATGAGACCCTGGTTCAATATCAGGTAGCGGATCAAACCATATAATATTTGCTCTTTTATATATATATATATATATATATATAAACAAGTTTGTAGAATCTCTGAGTGACCTTTAATTTAGCCAATATAAAGTGTTTGTTTTATAATTAGTTTGGTTAACAAGCCAATATCAGCAAATGTTTAAAAAAGAAAAAACAAAATTTAAATTTGCCCATTAAAACTTGCGCTAGATTGTCTACAAAAAATATTAGTCAAATGAACACATGATGTTTTAAAATGTTATGTTAATCCTGGATGTGTATTTATATAAGTTAATTAAATATATTAATATCAGGTAAAACTAACAGGAATATTAAAAATATATTAAAAAGCCGTTGTCTTAGTTATAGTTTCTAATATATATGTTTTTAAATAATTCAAAAGTTATAAGTGTATAGCTCCTAGTCAGAAATCCAATCACAAATGTATATAAATTATTTTATCTATAAAAGTATCATTTGATCTAGTTTGTTGGTCTTGTTTTATCGTTTCAGTTAATATAAAAGGTTGAAATATAAATCCATAGATGCCGCTGCGGTACTTGCATGATAGGTAGCGCTTACTGGACTTTTTATGAACTACTTGTGGGCTGGAAGCCTGTTTCGATGGTTCCGTCAACTGAAGTATATTTGAATGCACTAGAATAGTCGAACCGACAATCCTAAACGCCAGAAGCCAAGGGGGTTTAAAATGTTGCAGGGTGGAATTGTCAAGCAGTTTAAGAACGGGGGAGGAGGAAAATACAAATGCCAATGCCAATGCCAATATTATTTATGGTCTACCACCTATTAAATTACATCATTCAATACACAAACTCTATTCTATGCTCCCATACCACTTACCTTTTGTTTCCCGTGAATTTAGGTATATTTGATAAACTAAAGTATGGGGATTTTTGACTTTTTATAACAAAAAACAATAAAACTTTAAATTAAATTAAATTTAAGTCCATATCAGTATTTAACATAAGTGCAACACCAGATTGACACCATCTCAGCTACCACGCAGCTCCCTTAATAGTGTGTAAGGTTATAGATATAATATATAATATCGAAAATGTATAAGGTCGATTAAACATATGCTAACACAGCAAGCTTACCTAACTCGAAACACAACGTGGGTTAAGAATATAGATAAAATTTTCTATGCGAAAAATTATGAGTTTAAAAATTTCAACATCCCACTAAAATTATAACCCGCCCCAGTGGCGTAGTTGGTTAACGCGCTTGACGTGTTGAGCTCTACTGCTGAGGACGGGGAGATCAAGGTTCGAATCTCGGTCGGGTGAACTGGGGGTGGTTTTTTCTAAATGGTTTTCCACTCTCCCTCCACGCATATGCGGTTTCACTTCATATAAATAAACTTTCCCAATTCCTTATTCATTAGAGTGATTAGTACTTAAAGCGTATAACCCAAACGGGTAGTAAGACACGGTGCTAAATATTATTATTATTTGCTAAAATGTATTCGTAGTTAGTGTACTGTTTGTTAACTATGCTAATACAAGTCATGTTTTATTTTCGTAGCATTTATTCAATGTTTTATTGCTAGATGTATATATGTTAATTGATTGGAATCATTTAATACTTAATAAATCACTGAACACAAATATTCCATGCAAGCGCTAGTCCGGTTTAAGCCATTTTTTTATTTTTTCTGTGAGAAATTATGTAAATTTCTTAGTTGATACATTTTATATTATGATAATTTTTGTGGTAGTCATTTACCCTCGTTTGGGCTATCCAAAATTTACATTTTATAATCCAAGCACATTGAGTATGGGTTCTAAGGAAAAACATCGACAGTTAGTTGTAAATCCATCCGTCAGAAAAACTTACCGATGCCTTCGAATTACATTGGATGTTGTATTTTTAAGCTTAAATATGAGAATGATTTTTTTTTTATTTAAAGCATTTAACAATAACCTCCTGAACCAACTAATTATATCAGCACATGAGAGCTTCCATGAGCTAGATCAAAAGGTCTTAACAATTTTTTCCGGGAAAAGTATTTTCAGATACCTTCCAGGGTTCTTTTACATTCCATATTCAACAAAGGACCGAAGGCTCTACTTAGCCTCTGAAGGACGTTGTGCTACGGATTTTTATCGTTCCAGAAAAATACGTCAACCCCGGCTGGGTTTGAACCCACGAACATCGGGCCCTGAGGCAAGCACTTCACCCCAAGATCACCGAGGTCGACGATAGGGGTGAAAACCACTGCAAATTAGCAAGTCTGGAGGATTATTCCGGAACTAAGCAAGGTGTTTATTATTATTATTATTATTATTATATTATTATTATCAAGCCTATTTGTATTATTAGGAATTTTTTAATGTGCACTCTACCAAATGGTTTTTACGTAAAAGACTATTCAGTCTAGAACAGAGACAGGACCAAGTCTACCAACCGTTGATATTTTGTTTTCTAGCATTTTATCTTACTACCTGTTCAAGTTATACGCATATGTACTAACAACTTTATTGAGTTATGGATGAGGAAGTTTGAATTAAAATTAAGTGTAGCTGAATTTTGGTAGAGGGAAAGTGTAAAACCTTTTAGGAAAAATCACACTCAGTACACCCAACTGGGATTCGAACCTCAATCTAGCTGTTATCGGCAGTCTAGTCTATTGCTAAAGTGATGCCTTGGACTATGCATCCAACGAAAAAAGTAATTAATTATTGTAAAGGGGGAAGATTCAATTTTACGTATGGGTAATTTTCCCCCATAGCGGAAACTAAGTCCGATTTGCTAAGAGTTGAAAGTATTTACTCAAAAACTCGTTAGCATAGGGACAAAATTTAATATGGTTAGTTGAAATTTAAAAATTGGTTCCATATCCAACCACTAGAAAGCACTAGTACAATGGTTTTGGCTAAGGGAGGGGGGCACAATAGATTCCATTAATATTTTTCTTCAATGTCACTTGCTGATTACACAGAGTGCTAAAGAAAAATATATAAGATTAGTGACTATCTGATAAATATTTACTAGAGCTGAATATATTACTAGTGAACTGTTGGAGAAACATTTGTCCATAATTAAACCATCAGTTTTATTTGATAGGCTAGCAACTTCCTGATAAATAACTAGAAAGATTCTACGCCCTCAATTGGCGAGACAGACGCGCCAGTAACTACCCTAATTTCAGGCTCATTAAGCTACTGTATGTGCAACAATCCTAGCGACTCTTATCAAAAAAGTTGTTATCATGAAAAATTGTGTGTGATGACACAGGTCATATTATTAATCACAGCCACGTAGGTAAAAAGAGGTCTTATACGTAAGTTTGCCACTGTAATAATGATAAGTACTATACCTTTCTTGTCTTCGAAACAAAAAAATAAATAATATTTTTGTTTTAAAATATGTTTAAGGAAGTTATTTTAATTAAATTTAGTATGTATATATATATATAACTTTAAAAATATTCTGAATTGTTTCAAAATATACATTAAACGTTAAATTTATTTAATCACAAACTGTATTTAGACAGGAGTTTTAATTTTTTTGGTAACATTAATTATTTACACTGATAGTATTAGTGTTCTTCAAATGTTTGTTGCTGCTTCTGTGGCTATTTATGTATGGTTAACTTAATTTTTTCAATACAATTTTCTTTACACAATTAATTACGATAAAAATCACTGGTGTCTATGGGGATAAGGCGTAGGTGGCAAAAGAAACGTCAAGAGCCTGTCGACCAGATTAAAGGGTATTCTCCACTCAGTCCGTCTTAAGGTGGGCGAGTACTGACCTTTCTTGAGGAACCTCCTGAGGAATCCCTTCCCCCGTTGAGAGGGGGTTGGACTGGGAGGAGATTCCACACGGCTAGACCTCCTGGACCTACTGGTCTCTTCCCTGCTCGTCTTACGAGAACTGCCCCCTTGGAGGGCTGCAACCAGCAAAAATCATGCATGTATTATTTCATCTTATCCATCACTTTTTTTAAAAAAAAGTGTTAGTGTTGTCTTGACTGGTTCGCACGGTAACGGAAAAGGTCAGGATTTGAATTACGATCGAGTGTACTGAGAGTGTTTTCTAAAATATTGTTTACCATTCTACCTCCATGCCGGAGCGAGTACATATTCTTTTAATTCTAACTTAATTATACTTATCACATTGGTGTATTTAAATACGGATAGGGTGACCTGGTGGTCTAGGGGTTAAGGTGTCAGACTTCTATGCTGGCGGCCGGGGTTCAATCCCCGGTCCCGGCACAGATTTATCTGATTACCAAACCCTTCCTACTGTAGGTCCTCCATTTCATCTCACAATCACCCAACCATTACACATTAGCGTAAGTGCGTATAACCCGAACGGGTAGTAAGACGCGATGCTAATAATAATAATAAGATACTGATAGCCCAAATTGGTAGTAAGATTAAGAACAAACTGTTTTCGACGTGTTTTAAGAACAGACCCAACACATACAACCCAGGCGATCAATTCATCACTGTATAGAGAAAAACCTTTATATTGTGCAAATTACACATTTTTAATCCTTACGAGGGATTGAACTCGAAACTCTTATCTCACTAAACAGACGCGTTACCATTTGAGCTAATGTGTTACACTTACAATTCAGGTAGGCCTATTCAATTCTTTGGACCATTGCTGTGGTTTTTAGCGATAGATATTTCTATTTATGGGTTTGTTTGATTTATGGATCGTATTTTGACTTAGTATTAGGGTTTTCAACCTCGGGGTCACATGGTCGGAGTCATCAGCCTCAGAATATTCTGGATTGCTGGCTATGGGGAAGTTGAGTCTTGAATATAAGCCAGTTGTATCGGTAGTTAATGTGGGTGAGATTCCTCTAAAACTACCTTCCTAGTTTCTATATTTTAAAATATATTCTCCTTACGTTATCAGCATCTTACTACACATATGGGTTATCTGTATATTCACACCAATGTTGTAGGAATGAAGAAAGTAGACGTTAGAGGAAATGTGCCTGCATTTGCGTGAAGAGATAATGGGAAACCATTTATTAGAGATGGTTTGGATCCTATATTTCTCGAATCCTAATATTAAATATTCTTTCGAATCCAACCTCCAAATTCGAATCCATTAATCTTTAAAAATAAACAATTTAAAGTGAAAATTTTAAAAATTGTTTTTTAATACTTGCTAATACTGAAATTATAGATTTCGATTGCCGTGTCTATTACGTCATAAACAACAAAAATAGTATTTTTTTCTTATAGATTAATTATATTAATACAATTTTGTACTTTTTGGTGACTTTATTATTCTCTCGGCAACACAATTCTATATAATTAATTTTACTAATTGTTTTCATCATCGGCAATCCAGTCAATTGGAAGAAAGACGCGTCAGACAAGACAGCCACCGATGTGGGTAGCGTTAGTATTAAGAGTAAAGATTAAAAATATTGCTTCAAACAATCTCATTAGAAACTCTCAAAACTAAAATATTAAAGAAGACTTTGTACTAATATTTTCTCATTACTATCATCATTATTATTATTATTATTATTAGCACCGCGTCTTACTGCCCGATCGGGTTATACGCACTTACGCTAATGTGTGATGGTAGAGTGATTGTGAGATGAAATGGAGGACCTACAGTTTAACGTGGAATCCGAACCACAGGTGGAGGCCTGGCATTCCCCACATGTCTTGTCAGAGGTGAAGGAAGGGTTTGGACATCAGATAAATGTATGCCGGGAACCGGGGATCGAACCCCGGCCGCCAGCATAGAAGTCAGACACCTTACCCGTAGATCGCCAGGTCACCTCTCATTACAATCCACATTCTTCACATAGTATTTTTTTTATTTCACCGGAAATTTAACATTTCATGTTTTGAAATAACTATGGGCAAATAAGAGCTATTGATTCCAACAAACACATGTAAATCTCACCTGCCGTGGTGAACGCGTGGGACAGACTCTAGGCTCGTCTAATTTTGTGTGCTGGTAACGCGAAACTTGCGGCTCTAAGCCTGGCTGGAGGTAACTGAGAATGTAATGTTTTACTTAAGGTGCGGCAGAAGTAAGTGTAAGTATTTTTCAGTTTTTATAGAATTGAAATTTGTTGGAAAAAATTAATCAAATATTTCTCCAGTAGCAACGTAAAGTTTAGTTTTCTGCACATGCTGATATCAACAGATCTTGAATATCTGTCAAGAGTGTCCTGGAATTTTGTCAAAACATTTTCTCTTTATTTAAAATGTTTTGACAACATTCTGTTGATATTAACATGTGCAGAAAACTGAACTCTATGTTGCTACTGGAGAAATATTTGATTTATTTTGGCAAAAAAAAATGAAATTCTATAAAAACTGTAAAATTACTCGTGGGCCCTTCTGCCCTCTCTTTCTCCACACAAATTTGAGGTATTTTTTAAAAAATTCTACCTTCTCTTATCCCCTACCCCATTATTGAGATTAAAATTTTTTATAGCTAAGACAAGTAGTGAGATGCAGTGGAAAATATAATAATTCCAACAATCTAGATTCGTCAAGAGTTTTTCAGTGACTGGGCAGGTAAATACGTGGAAATCTACTGGGGTGGAGGAAATTCATGTGGGAAAATTAGGTTGGCTGGCTTGTGGGTGTCTACCGCTTTATGACCTTTCAATGAAACAAAGATAGACTTTTAGAAAATAAAAATAAAATCGAGCAGTGACATATATGAACCAAACTGGAGGTGGAGAAAAATATATTATTATTTCTCTTACTTGAAATGTGCGCTTAAATGTCATTGTGTTGGCTACTAGTTATTTTAGTAGTTATTTCACCCACACCAGTGTTTTTTAATTGTTTTCCATGAGTGTAAAGGTCAGAGTTTGGATTGCGGCTGAGTATACAGAGATGTACAGTAGCCCCATGTCTTCTTTGGTGCTGACCGACAGTTCACAGTTGACTTCTGACATTCAACATTTAGGTATATACCTAAATTTTGACTGTCAGAAGTGACAGCTGCTAAACACATGTTTTTGCAGATCATATAGTTAGGCATAGGGATACATAATTTGGTCTGGTAACTTTTCAAAACCGTCAGCTGTCAGCTGTGAGCTGTCACTCAGCGCCAAAGAAGCCATGGGGCTACTGTATATCCCTAAATGGTTTCTCGCTGAAACTCCAAAGTAAATGCTGGTACAGTTCCTCTAGAATTCTACTTTCCTTATTCACATACTTACCATTGGTGTAAATATATAAGGTAAAATAGTAAGAACGGAAGGACCAAATATTTTTATTTTATACTTTTATTTAGTGTTTTATTTAATTAACTTATGTGAAATATAGTATAGAAGAAGTGTACCCACATTAGAGTGGATGGTGTGTGAGAGACCTATAGTTATGCATTCCCATCTCAAGGGCAAGCAGCCTATCCCTACCTATCAATCCACCCAGCTGAGATTCAAACCCAAACCTTCCCTTTGCCAACCTATATAAGAATGACACTGGACTGGTGGGCAAGTGTATGTATTACTACGCCCACTATCATGAATACTATTTTAACGGAGTTAAAACATACATTTTCAAAATACAGAGTTGTATTATTATTATTATTCGCACCGCGTCTTTCTACCAGTTCTGGTTACACGCACTTATGCTGATTTGTGATTTTAAGATGGAATGGAGAACCTACAGTTTAACGTGGGATCCGAACCACAGTGGAGGTCTGGCATTCCCCACATTCACAAGTGGTGATTAATACACTTCTTGTCAGAGGTGAAGGAAAGGTTTGGCAATCAGATAAATTTATGACGGTACCGAGGATTAAGACCCGGTCGCCCAGCACAGAAGTCTGACACCTTACCCCTAGATCGCCAGGTCACCTCACAAAGTTGTATTAGTATAAACTAACATAGCCTAGGTTAAGGAAGCATTTCTCACACCAAAAACTTATTTTTGAGTTGTCTCTAACCAAATTTCTTTCTTTTAAGTATATGAGAAGTGTTTTTCATAAGCAGCCAAACAATACATCATTTTTATTTAACTGATTAAATAGGCCTCCACCGTGGTTCGGATTCCACGTTAAACTGTAGGTCCTCCATTTCATCTCACAATCACCCTACCATTACATATTAACGTAAGTGCGTATAACCCGAACGGGTAGTAAGACGCGGTGCTAATAGTAATAATAATAATTATAATAATAATACTGAGTAAAATTAACTTAAGAGTATACCCCATTTACTGTAAAAGTGGTGTTAACTGACAGCTAGCAACAACTACCAGATATACTTTCATTTATTCGTTCGCCAATCCACTATTTGCAGTCAAACATTCACAACAGACGGTTTGTGTTTACTTTTATTTTTCCTTTAAACGTTTTTACACCTTCTGCTAGCTGTCATTTACCAACAGTATTCTTATGGTGAATGGACCTTAGCTAACCGATAGTGTTTTTGAAAACCTTGCTTTAAACTATAACACACTATGTCTTTTATAAGAATGTTTTTACGATTGTGTCATATCACCTTTTTAAATTCCAGTCTGCTTTTAAAAAGAAAAACAATTTATCCATCTTTTGATAACGGCCACATTTTGTTTTTATCTCTTAAATACATCAAATAAATCAATACCATACTTCCCCTCCTAGCGTGATGGTGAGTTTGTCAAATTTCTCTGATATTCACTCTTGAATCTCCCTTTCCCTCATAGCACTCGAAAATTCAACATCGCCGTCACGAACTGAAAGGCACTTACATATCTGATGCTCTCGATATTATATGCTAGTTTGGAAGTCGTTTTCTGATTATCCCCGTTGTTTATGATATACCAATTAAACAACTGAATAATAACAATAATAGCTATAAACACACTGGTAATAAACTGAGAAGCTTAATTAATAATTTGCTTTACAACTATATACTTTCAAAAAGACGCGTTTCCTAAAATTAAATAGTCCTTCCCATTTAAAGTTTAAATGGGTCGTATATTAACACCGAGCTATTTCCTTAAAATTTTATGCCAACTTACCAATAAAAAAACAACAACGAATTATTTGTTTCCTCTTGAAATATACTACACCATAAATAAAGAGTAGTTCTAGATATAAATAGGTTTTATCTAATACCTTATTAGAGGAATGGGAGGGATTGATATTATGGCTGTTTTACCGGTGTTTCTTTTCATTTTACACGTGTTTAAATTACTAAGTCAGTAGAGGGGTGTAGAAGAAGATATGACTATGTCACACACGAACTCATAACTAACCTGTAAACAAGGGATGTGGTATCGAAATAAAAGTATTGATACTGTACTCATTAAAATTATCGGGAGAAAAATATCGATACCATACTAGTATCGATAGCAGTAAATATCTGTATCTAAATTTTACTAAGCGATTTTTTTTTTTCTATATTAACTCACTTCTGCGAGATGCCATATTTATCTACATTCGACGTTTATATACTCTATCAAGATAGATTATTCTGGTTCATTGGCTTGGGGCACCCTTGAGTTGACTGAGTTCATCGAGCTCTACAAAAGCTTATTTGGTTTAGTTTGTGATGACGGTGCTGATTGATAAAAGAAGGGGTAGTAGTAGACTGGTAGCCTCGTCATCCGGTCAGGAATTAGGTTGTTTAGGCTGTATTGATAGATAAAGATGAAAGAACATCAATAAATATTAAGATGACCTAAAATAGATTGAACGCTAGAATTAATTCTTGCTTGTCATGAAGAAAATGAGTAAGAATTGAGAGTTAGTACCATTTGTTCTTCCTCCAAAGTACTCCTTAGTAAACATTTAATATCAACATGAGTGAAAATCGCAAAAATGTTATTTCTTTCTATACCTATCCGATACCGGAGTGTGAGTAGCTACTAATATCAGTAAAATTATCAATAAAAAATACTAGTATTGAAAGGAAAATATGTTTTTAGTATGGCATCGATAGTTTTTTCATATCCCTACCGTAAACCAGGTAAGTAAATTAACTCAGCTAGAATCTGGCGTCGCATCTTACTGTGGTTTTTATGTTTAGAAATAATGGGATTGAAATCAATAGAAAAATTACAACAAAATTGAAAATTAACTATTTTAAAGTTCAAAAATCGATTTCACCTATCTAAATTTCTCATTGGTCAAGTGAAGTATGCAGTAACTCGCCCTTCAATGTTAGAGAGCCACTCGGGTAAGCGAGAAATTGACGTGTAGGTGTTAAGCTATAACGAAATATTTAGTTCTACGATGCGTTATTTCAAACATGGTTCCCGCCAAAACAAAGTCTAGCGATTCCAACAGGGCTCTTTCACCTTAACAACCCTATATTTTGATAAATATCCGAAAATGTTTTATTAGCTCATTTTCAACGATATTTGCAAAGTTATGAGACTAGTCCTGAATAAAAAGGGCTCTAGATTGAGTTTTCTTCCAACAAATATAGTATTTTTTGAAAGGCTTACAACCGAACATGTTAAGATATTTGAGAATTAGCGGTGAGCTTTCCTCTTTATCTTGAGATAAGTTTCAAAGTTTTCTTTCTCATTGATCTGACAACGAGTGTTTGTAGGTGAAGGACCGAAAGGGAGTGTACGCTCAGACATAATAAAGAAGTAGTTTCATAAAATATAGAGACCAATATATTTTCATACGTGTGGTCTGACAGTGATAGGAACTTTCTCGCTGGCCACCTGAAGAGAAAAGCCTTAGCGAAATCTCTAGTTTAATTTGGTTAGCCCAGCTTCTTGTTTACCCATCAAGGTTATATTTATTTGACTGCAGAATTGTGATAAGGACGAGGAAGGTGTCATTTATAGGAAACATAGCGACATTTGCGTGGCAAAAGAGTGGAAAACCATTTAGGTAAAACAGCCCTCCATAAAACAACCTTCTAAATACCTGAAAATAAGACTAGCCAAACTATACGATCTTTAAGTTTACATATTCCTCGTGCCCACTGATGCAGGTTATACTGTATTAAACACAACCCCACTAGTGGCTACGAGGGCATTAGTGTCACTCTCACAATATAATAAATTTCTGGTGACGAGAAGGCTGGGTATCGAATCCAGGTCAGGTATAGTAAAGGTGATTTTGTAAATAGTTTTTCACTATTCTTCTCCCCGAATTCAGGTACACTTCGTCTACATTTTACTTTCTTGAATGTAAATATTTTGATAGTAAAGGACAGGTAGTAAGATTCGGTTTATAAAAAACAAACACTTAGAGCCTTGTTACTCGGAGGCGTCATACTTTCGGCGTCTTTTTATCCTGGTGTGTGGCATACGTATATGAATGGAATTTCGGGGAAAGGGGTGTGTGTAGTGGGTCAAACGTGGTCCTAAACGTCGGTTTCAGTCGAGGTTATTTTTACAGCTTCATCCCACCTTTTCTGGGGGTGTTTTTATTATGTTTCCTACTCAAACTCTTTTGGCTCATTTTTTTTTTATTTACTTAGCCTTGGGAACTTAGGAGGGAGGGGGAGTTGGTAGTGACCAGTTGTAGGGCAATAAAAATTAGGCTCCTTCCATGTAGATAAGTGCTTAGGACGATCTATAAAAAAAAAGTCCCTGGCTTTATTCCATGAGGTACTGATGAAAATATTCAATACTGTATTCATGGTTTAAACCATTATACAAATTAATAAATATATATGCGCAAGGAGTGGGTATAAATTGTTAGGCGTGTTGAACTTATAAACTAGTTTAACTTTGTGCAGTACGTCTAAATCTAAACACCCAGCCCCAGCATCTTGATATTTACTGATTGAAAGAAAGAATTACAAACTAAATTAACCTAGGACAGTACGTCTAATACTATACGCTGAGCTCTAGAACCTAGATATTTACTAATAAGATAATAATTCATACAGACTAACATAACCTAGGACAATACGTATAGTTGAACTTACAAACTTATTAGCCTAGGACAGTGCTCGAATACTATACACCCAAGCCTAGAACCTAGATATTTACTAATTGGATAATAATTCATACAGACTAACTTAACATAGGAAAGTATTCTAATACCACACACCAAGCACTAGAAACTAAATATCTAGCTCTACTAACTGAATAGCAGAATAAACCCCTTTGTAAATATCTTCATGAGTACTCCCCAGAATCAAACTAAGATACACTGAATGTGTGGATTATTAGCGACTGAATCATCGGAATGGACCAGAATATACATTATTTTATAAATGCTATTAGTAGTATTTACCAAATATTACAGGTGATTGTGATGCACTAGGCTATCTTTCTTCTCAACCTGTCTACAAACTCTTCCGACTAAAAACACTGACATGTCCACGCCCTGGGGCATGTGAGGGAGAGGGAACAAGGAAAAGGGGGGGGGGGGTTGGTACTCCTTGCCAAGATATTTCCCACCCACGACTTAAAAATAGCTTGTGACTTCATAAGGGTAACGATTATGTATACGCTAACTAGATATTCTCCTCACTTTCTACTGGTAATAACGCTGAGTTGATCCACAATGAAGATTCCAAACAAAACTCGACGCCTGTCTTTCAACGAAAGAGAAGTTCAGTGTTTAGTTTCTTTTTCCTCTTGCCGCGATTTTCTTTCACTAGTGATGAGTTTCAAATCTGACCCATATATTATTTATTTTTTATTTCGATTCCGTCCCCGAAGGTGTGCCAGTCACGGATTTAAGGAAGCCATCTACTGAAAACTGAGATGCGATGGAGATGTCTAAAAATCATGTGTTCAAAGACACAAAAACAAATCTCGGTCATCTTAAAATGTTTTGTTATGATCTTATTTAAAAAAAAGACTTTGTTTTATTTGTAAGAAGGCTAAATCTATGTTTATAACCATTTAATTTGATCTCAGAACTGCAAAATGTGACTTGAAACTTCTTTTAAATGAAGCTTATCTCACAGTTTTAATATCCCATTGTGTAGTGGCATAATGAAATTCTTATTAATTAATTTCGATAACAAATATAACTATAGTAGTTTTTATAATAAATGACAAATTAAATTATTTATGAAATTTCTTGTTTTTAATGTAAAGAAAGCCACCTTGGTGCTCACAAGACTTATTTTAAGAAACCTGGTAAGGTTTTTTATTCTTTTGTTGTTAGCAGATATAAATAAGCACTATAGATATTATCATTTTCAGTAATAAAGTATGGACCTAAAGTGGGGCTAAATGGAACACGAGAAAAAGGTCAGGTTGTTTGCAGTTTATATTACAAAACATGTTTTGGTCAAAATAAATCAAATATTGCTTCTATACAAATATAGAACTTAATTTTCTTCAAATAGTAATATTAGATCATAGTGACATTATATAAAAACCTTTTTAAATTAAGAGAACGAGTTTCTTGAAATTATAGGACATGCTTGACCAATATTCAACAACTATTGAGGTCATCATGTGAATAATATTAAACTCTATGTTTGTGTAGTAACCATATTTAATATATTTTGGCCCAAAAAAAAGTTATACTATTAAAACTGCAAAAAACACTGACCCTTCCTTCGCGTTTCCCGCATACCCACATTTCTATTAATCACGTATGATGGGGTTGATGACAGGCGTAGAAAATTGTTATTTGAAACATGTATTGGCACTCAAACTTATCACTTGTTATAAGAGCGTCTACAACATTTTAAAAACAAAATACACCTTTACTGTAAAATTAATTAAACTTGTTTTGTTGCTATTACTGCTAATAATCTTAACTCCCAGGGAACGAGGTTTATCTGCCTCACTCTAGTTACACCACTGCCTTGATTTTGCATAAGTCTCCCTCATCGATTGTGTAAGATCCGCTTCGGTGGCCACGTGGTCTAACGTGTGAATCTTTCAATAGGTTATACTGCCAATGATAGGGATATCGAGGTTTGAATCTCAGTTGGGTGTACCTAGGGTGGGTTTTCCAAAATGGATTTCCACTCTCCCTCCATAAAAATGCGGGTACTCTTCCTATTAATATATCCTTCTTGGTCCTTAAAACCATTAACGTAATTAGTACATAAGCGTATAAACAGAACGGGTAGTAAGGACACGGTGCTAAAATAATAATAATTGTGCAATGTGCAATACAACGAGCAGCAACAGTACGCAGGACCAGCTGTAGCGAATTTATCGTCTATCTCTAGGTTAAAAATACCATCATTTTAAAGTAATAAAAAATAATCAGCGCTAGGGATCTATTTATATTTTCCAATCTACAGTGGCACCTTCATTCACACGTGCCAAAACATTTCATAGTAAGCCACGTCAGTTTCAGGTACTTACTACTTGTTTTCATGCCGGTTACGTTGGCTCAGTAGGTATGATTGGTGAATACGAAGGAGTAGAAGCTAATTCTTTGATATCAAGCCACTTTTAAATCATTTTAACGAGAGATTTTAGCATCGATGATAATAAGTACACTGTTTTCATTAGTGTTTTTTTACGGGTAGCAGAAATACACACTACTCTTTCACAATATAACCCCATGCGGTGCAAGGCTAGCCATTGCATAATCATTTATATATTATTAGAACATGTTATACAGTACGAACAATCTTTAAGGAGCAGCAGTTTGAAGGGTTATTTTATTGGTAAGGTAGAGATGCTACTTTTTTTTAAGTAGTAGGAGATTGTAAAACTAGATCAAAATGTCCTTTGAATATTAGCTTGTGTTCACCTCTTTATCAATCAATCAGTAAAAAATCAAAATAAAACTATCTTTTTCTGCAGAAAAAGTGAAATACCACTAAAAATATATATTTTTCAACAATAAATTATATACATTACCTTTATTTGTTGATTTTTGTTTTGTTTAGTTTAATAGGAATCTAGTATGAAACATCAAATGCGATATGTGAAATTCATCGAGAACCACATTATATTTAAATAAAATCATGAAATTAATTGAACAAGTTTAAAGGTTAAAAAATTACAATATTTGTCTCCAGTATAGAAGCCATAGTTTTGGACAAAATAATAATTAAAAATTAATCTAAAGAATTTTTAATAGCAATATTTTGATTTTGTTTTGAATTAACTCTTTACTCGAAAAGAAAATGAAAACAATCTAATCTACAAAGAATAATTTTGAGTTAATATTTCGATCCCCTACCACGTCCCAAATTTTGCTGATTAATCCGAAGACACAGTATATAACTGTCCAATTTCTAGTCTTGTTGATGGTAACTTAAATAGTGAGCACCATGTTTTGTTTTTTATAAGTTCTCTTATGAAACAAAACCAGTGCAATCAATTCGTCCTTGAAGCCCATTTTATTACTAAAACCTTGGGAAAAAAATTGGATGAATAGTTACAGTGTTGGAGCCATGCTAATCTGGCGTTAAAAGCATTGTTATAATGGCTAATGAAAATGGACCTTCATATTTAATTTTATCAATAACATTTTATTTTACTTAATAATATAAAGAAATTATTCATTTCATGAAAATGTTACACTTAAAAGTTATAATAGATATTTACGATTTATTTGACCCAAATCCACAAAATATGATTTTAAAATTCTCTCTCTTCATGTTTGTCTAATGGTCTAATGGATTATGTCTAAACATGGCATGTATATGTTATATAAACATTCCATGGTGTTTTTAATTTTGACCCTAACCATTAAATTAAAAGTATTTTACTTATTTGTGATTTTTGATAGTTTAAAATTTTGTAAATGGCTTTGCCAATTTAAAAAATATTTATATCTGGGGAGTGTTTGAAATTACAACTTAAAATAAATACTTGTAATTTATTGGAAAATTTTGTTTATTGGTAGTTAGTTCACTGATGACTGATTTAATTTTTAATTTGATATATATATATATATATCATGATATTGTCTTTAACCATTTTTTTCAAAATTGGTATCTGGAGAATATTTTTAACCATAATAAATAATTTGTGCTTTTTTTAATAAATTAATTTAATGGTATTTGTAAGATTTGTAAAACTACACCTTGACACAGTAATTGAACCCGTTACACCTCTAGCTATGATATTCATGTACAATTATTTGTACAGGTGTATGCTTTTTCCAATTTAGGTGTTGTTTATATATGGCAAATTTGAGAAAATTTGGAATTTTTAGGATATGATTTTTAATATTTTGTTTGAATGTTGGGTAAATTTTGTTCATGATAAATAAAAATATACTAATATTCTAAGAAACATAAATAGTTTTAGGGTGCTTACAAATAAGTCATTTTTTTTAATTTGAAATTTAAAAAATGTATTCAACATGATAAATGATTTTAAGATAATACGTTTTTTCTTAGGAAAGCTTACTTAAGGGCAGTTTACTGAAATTTTTTTAATTATGTTCCAAGCTATAATATCAGAAATTTAGTATGATTGTATCATACAATTTATTTATTAGTACGTTTATTACTAAGGTTAATAGATTACTCGCACTTGGGATAACACGAGAAAGGTCGCCTATTCCCGCCTTGTTTGGTTAGTTTGTGTGTAAATCACGTTGGAATCCTAGGTAGGTGAATTGAGGCAATATTTCCTAAATGTGTCACCACTCTCTCTCTCCACATAAATGTGAGCTAACTTCTAATATATACTACTTTTCTTGTTCTTACCTGCTAAATATATGTATAGCTAACACGAATAATAGGATGGGAAGAACACACAAACATTAAAATTATTAATTTTATAATAATTATCTTAATTTGATTACATTAAAAAGGTAGGGGCGAGAAAGTTAACATTTTAACGGGAATTTACTTGTGTTTGTGTAGAGGGAGGTTAAAAAAAACACCAGTCCATCCGGTTGGATTTCGAACCTTGACCTTCCCGTCACCGGCGAACCAGACTCTTAGTTCGTATTCCTGATGATACTTGTAACAACAACCTTTTAATATAATCCTAATGCACCTTGCAGTTTTCTTTAGAGAGTTAACTAATATTAAAATACCATCCAAAACATGCATCGATTTGACTGATACTTCAATGTCGACCTATGTGCGAGGCGTATCTCCTGCCATCAGGGGCTATGGATGCTATTTGGAAGTTAGGAGAAAGGGTGTGGGGGATAAACTAAGAGGGTTAGCCAGTGATCCTCCCCCGGATAAAGTTTAAGCCTTGAATGACTTTTTAAGCTGTTAAAGAGACCTTAGCACCTATTTTGTTATCTTTATCTTTCATAACTTTAGTAAGAACACGATAGGAAGAGTGTATTATAAAATACGAACTTTGGAAATGATATATATACTTTTATTTTTTAGCACTACGTCTTAAAACCAGTTCGGGCTATTACTATTATTATTATTGTATTTATTTACATGGTGAAGTTAAGGCATAATCCTACTCTTACATTTATCCACGTCTTAAGTTAACATTATAATGAATTTATCAAATAGCATCATTAAATAAATAATAATATTTAGCACCGCGTCTTCCTACCATTCGGGTTATACGCTTTAAGTACTAATTACTCTAATGGATTTAGGAACTGGGAAGGTTGAATTAGAGGAAGATAAACCGCATTTGCGTGGAAGGAGAGTGGAAAACCATTTAGGAAAAGCCACCCCCAGTTCACCCGACCGAGATTCAAACCTCGATCTCCCCGTCCGCAGCAGTCAAGCTCAACACGACTAGCACGTTAGCCAACTACACCACCGAGGCGGGTCATTAAATAAAACACAGGAGACAAGTATTTGAGGAAAACATACACATAAACATAAAACATAAAAAATATTAATAGAGATAAACACGCTTATGTATTAATTACGCTAATGGCTTTAGAGATTACGAAGGTTAAATTTAGGGGAAGTGTTCCCGCATTTTCGTGGAAGGAGTTCGGAAAAATATTTTGAAAAAATCTCCCTCAGTACACCAGAACGAGATTAGAAACTCCATTTCCACATCATTGTCAGTCTATTCTACTGAAATAGTAGTGCCTTAGACTGTGTGGCCACCGAAGCGAATGTAAATTATATTACCCGTAAAAAGTAACAGCTAAAGATTACATGACTTGGTAGAAGAATAGATGAAAGTGGTTCTAGTAGCCTTTGTAGATACTAACATCGTAAATTACCCTACCATTATTACGTAAATCTAATAATCATATATTAACTTCAGATCTCCGTCTCCTTTCACTTTCAAATATCTTCTCAAGGCCATTCACCGTATATTAATTTTGAAGGGACAGTTCCGCCTACTGCGGCTTATTGGGAGTTCCACAACAAAGTATTCTAAGGTCATTTTAAAATTCTGTTTTCTTCATGGAGCAATTTAAATGGTTAAAAAACAAAATTTGGTTTAACGCTGCAAGAAATGCTTGGCATCAGTCCACAAGTGAGCTATAAAAACCGAGCGTCCACCGTATTTTGTTTAAGAAAGTGCCAACATTTTAAGATAGAGAGTGTCATGGGGTTAGCACAATTAGCACCGTTAATCTCAGTTTTCTAGACCACATCTGCTACTGATTTATTCAAGTAGCTCCTCAATTGTTCATAGGAGCATGAATTGACCTCGTTTCAGACCCACTGCTTCACATAAAAATTCTGCAAGAACCTAGGATTGAACCAGGAACCCTTGGATCTGACCACTAGAACACATAAGTGGTATTAAGAATGTTTAAAGATTCCAATAAGTTTCGAGCATAAATTTAAATTTGACAGACAGGCAGATGTATAAATCCAGATAACCAAACAAATCGAGAAATTTGAAATTTCTAAATGGTAATCGGAAAAATTGAGAGAGGATTGTAAGGGGCTTAAAATTTCCAAAATTAATAAAAACAATTTATTTTCAGTGCGGTAGAAAACTTAAATTCGGAAGGAATATAAGGGGACCAATTATAATAACCAAAATAATCTCAAAATTTTTAAATGAGACGCTGGGGCATTATGTAAAATGGGTGAGAAGGAAGGGTATATAAAAATCACTTTTAGTTGTGGTATAACATTTAAATTTGGTATGAAAATAGTACTCACATACATAACAAAATAAACATTGAATAAATTGGTGAAATTACTAGGGGTGGAGGTGGAGGATCAAAATTCTACAAAACTAATACAAAAACTACGTTTATTTTGTAGTGAGTTGAAACTTGGAAAGTAGGTTTAAGGATTATTCCAAATAAATTTAAAGGTCTGAACATTTTAAATTTCAAAATAATTCTGGAAGAAGTAGAATAAACAGTTAGTGAATATAGAAAATTAAATTTGCCAGGAATTTATAAGGAATAATCTGAATAACAAAATTAGTATTAAATATTTTATCCCTAGAAGTGGAAGCTGGTAAAATGAGTTTTTTTATCTCCAAAACTAGAAGAATAAATTAGTTATCTATAGTAGAGGATTTAAATTGGTTTGGCTAGTGTAAGACCACTCAAAATGCAATTAATAACATTCTTAAATGTAAAAATGAAGAACTAGAAAACGGGAATGTACTTCTCTAGTAATTTTCAAAACTAAAAAAAAAGTTCATCTTCTATTACCTAAACAACATAATTTCAACTAATCTTAACTATCGTATAGTTGACCCCGCTAAGCTCATATCTCCTGTACCATTAAGGTAATTTGTTATTATTCAAAACTATTTTTAGCCAACCTATAATATCTGTACCTAAACTAGCCTAAAAAATGCAGGTAGATAAATTCTGTTAAACCTAGCTATGCACAAAGTATTGACCTATACAACTAGCAATATTATACAAATATTTAATTTTATAAATCACCATACATAGTCCACTCCCATCAAAATATTGTTTACACAAAGTGCTAATTATAGTTTAAATTAAACAAATTGCTAGCCTTCAAATGATTTGTACTATTTTCAAAACTGTCACAATAGTATGAATGGATTAGTAGTGAAAAAATAATGTGAGTGGACCAGTAATACCGCAGTAGTATGCTCGGAACTGCACTTTTGCGCCACTGTCGTTATGACGTCACATCTTGGATAAATCACCGTTAATTAGCAAGTAAATCAACGCCATTAATCGTTCCACTCACACTAATAGGCCCACTCAGCCCCATTCTTACATATCAGCCAGATAGATACCTTCAATTAGGGATATTAGAATCAAAAAATTAAAAAGGAGGACAAGTTAATCTAAAATTAATTGAAATGAACCTTTACAAAATAATTAAAATACAATATTTTATTTCGAAAGGAAACATCAACGTCAATATTAAAATAATCTTATAACACACTGCTGATACTAGCAATATAGGCATACGTATAGAGTAAAACTTTTAAAATGGTCACGCCTCGCTACTGCTGGGATTCAAACCCTGACTTCTTCGTCACTAGTAATAAAGTAGCTTGAGAGTTTTAAATAGCAACATCCGTAATGAGTTCCAAAAATAAATATTTGATAAATCAGTCATTTAATTAAATTATTGTTTTAACAAAGTGAACACCTTTAGGCCATTTAGAGCAAGGGTCCTCAACGGGAGTGCTGCGAGATCGTCCATGGATGCAACAAGATTTTGAGGGGGGGGGGGGGAAATTTTAAAAAAAAAATACACAAAAAAAANGAAATGTTAAGAAAATATATCACAACAAAATATTGAAAATAAAGAAACGGAAGAAATTTTGTCTTTCAGTGTTTCCCTGAAATGCACGTGCCACGGCACACGACGTGAGACAATAACGGTTTCCTTTTTGATTACTACATATAAATATTCAGTTTTAGCGGTATTATTAATTTTTAGTGCTCTCACATTCTGGTTGGTCAGTATATTAGTTTATTTATTTCCAAAATTATTTTACTATATAACTGTATTTATGTATTTCATATAGTGTTTTTTTTATATATCTTTCAATTAACTCAGTAAGTAGGTAAGTAAAAATGTTAATTTATATTTTAAATTGTTAGAGGGTAAAACACTGTAAATTGCTTAAGACAGCGATTATAAAACTTTAGTGCACGTACCTCTGATGGTACGCAGAGCTTCTCAAGACACGAGAATACTAATATTTTCCCCTCAATTTGAGGAAATTATTTGTGACTATTTGAAGAATTATGAATTCCTTTGTATAAGAAACCCATTCATTGTTGATAACAATCCTGGAACCCTGACTAATAACGAAAAAGAGTGTTTAATAGAACAATCTTATAATGTAGGTTTGAAAATTGAATGTACCAAATTAGAGTTAGGGGAATTTTGTCTAAAGGCTAAAAATAAATATCCATCGCTGTCCAGAAAATATTGTTGTTTCTAATTTCATTTGCAACCACTTATCTTTGCGAAACAGGATTTGATGCTTTGGTGACAGTAAAAATTAAATTTCATAATAAACTGAATATAACCCAAAGTTGCGCTTAAAATTAGGTACAACTGAATCCCACATTTCCTCGCCTTTTTCAAGCATGCAGCATCAGCCTTCACATTGAATTTTTAGACATTAAGAATATTGTAACATTTTATAAATATTATTATTATTATTATTTTTATCGCCGCGTCCTACTACCCGAACGGGTTGTACGCACTTACGCTAATGTGTAATGGTAGGGTGATTGTGAGATGAAATGGAGGACCTACAGTTTAACGTGGAATCCGAACCACGGTGGAGTCCTGGCATTCCTCAAATTCACAAGCTGTGATTAATATACGTCTTGTCAGAGGTGGAGGAATAGTTTGGCAATCAGATAAATCTGTGCAGGTACCGAGGATTGAACCACGGACCCCCAGCACAGAAGTCCGACACCTTACCCTTAGACCACCAGGTCACCTTTTTATAAATAAATCACATATACTTTCAAAAAACAGTTGTAAATTTTACTGATTTATCATTCCAAGACATAGCTCTATACTAATGAAATTGTTAATAGTTCAGTGGTACGCGACTGATCAGTAATACACATGAGTGCTAAACGAAAAAAAAAACCACTGGTTTAAGATGGTACTTTGATGTATTCTACTTTGGATAAAAAAATAATAAAAAATGTTAAAAACAAACGCTTATGAAAATTCTTACAAGAGTGCTACGAAATTCTAATTCCCTTCACTAAGGTGCCGCTAGCTTATAAAGGTTGATAATCCCTGATTTAGAGGTTACAAAAAAAATATTTAAACCTGGTTTTACTACTCGTTCGGGCTATTCCCATTTAATTGCACTACTGTGGTAGCTATGGGTAAGCTAGAATTGAGTGGTAATCTACCCGAATTTTCGTAGAGGACAGGTGGAAAACTATTTGGTATAATAGCCTGCATAACACCTAGCTGAGATTTGAGCCCAAGCTTTCCTGTCACTATGAAACCGAACCAAATGAAATTGACTTTACTTCACGTGCTCACCGATAAGGGTAACAAGTATGTTATTTTAAAGATAATTTACATAGTCAGTTTTCACCTTTGTATATTATGAATTCATTTGTTGGGTCAAGTAAAGTACGACTTATTAATATAAACTATTAAATTTAATCTTTATGTTAATAGCTTTCAATGGAATAAGTGAAAAAACACGTCAAGTGTCCCCAGCCTGGATATAAAACACTTGCTTCACATCCGATTGTTTAGTTTCTTCAAGCACAATTTGTGGTTCTGATCTGTATGTTCGATGGTGAATGTTAACTGTGCTATCCTTGTTTGAACAATTTATTTCTCTCTCTTTCACCACCCGACTTTCAACCGGCGTTTTCTTCATCACCGAAGATAATTTTTTTGCCTATCTAATGTTTTAAAATTACATAAGTACCTTATCACGTAGCACTTTTTGAGAGAATGAGTAATATAGCTCTTAGCCCTTGAAAGGCTTACTCCAAGTCCCAAGTGAGTTCTTGAGAGCCCAAGCAGATATAGTTTAGTGCCTTACTCATTCGGAACGCAATTGGTCCTATGACCAATTTATAACGTGCACGATTCTCCTTAAGGAATGTGAGCAGAATATAGGGTTCACTTTTAACACTCCTTGTGCATCTTTTAGTAGAGTAAATTATTGATAGGCCTATAGTATCCTAAATTGCCAAGCTGAGAGTTCCAGGGGTCATGCATGATAGTTAATCTTATATTCGCATAAGAAAGACACTTGACACATATAAGTGTCCTTATATAGACATGGGTTAAGCATGTTAGTTAAATAATAACTAAAAATATTTGTATACGTGTGTTTTGGAGATACACGGCAAATTCGTGGGGAAGCTTAAGGTAGCCCCAGCCCCCCCAAAATAGAAACAGGGTAGGTTGACCCCCACCCCCACCCTATCACCTCCAGTCCAGGAGACACTGTCTGCTACTACTACTATTATTATTATTATTATTATTATTATTATAATAAAAGAATAAAGGATGTAAACTGACCTTTCAAGGAGATGACAGACATGTCGATGTGGAGAGGGGGTGAACGTTGGCTGACCTGTAGACGACTTCCGGTAGCTCGTCCACCACGCTAGTCAACAGCTTTCCCAACGTCACAACGCGCTAGTCAAGACAAACACCCACACACGCATTTAAGATGCCCGCCACTACGTAAATTCTTGAAAACATCACTGAACGAGGCCACAGGTTGAGTTAAAAATAACAAAATATCAGCAAAAAAAAAAAATATTAAGAGAAAAACAAGAAATCATAACGAAAAATGGGGAAAAGGTTTTTTATATTCAAAGTAAACAAATAAACTGACGAGTAGTTTGACACCCTAGCTCAGCTGATAGTGCATCTTTCTATTGAGCTTAGTTTTTTTGTTTCAATTACTGGCATAGCCGAAAAATGTATTATGTTTGATGGAATTGAGATTTCACGTTTTACGATATAATTATTAACGACCGGTGGAATGAATGATATGTTTGTTCTAAAGCTAGGTTCAAAATTTGCTCATTAAATATTCCCAAAATAAGCTTTAAAGAAAATAACTACTAGTTTTAGTTAGTTTTAATAGTACTTCCAGCAGTTAGGCAATAAACATATTTATAGAAGGAGTGGTAATTGAGAGGATAACTTAGAGATAATAACGTTTTTTATCAAAAGAGTAAGGACTTAGAGAATATTTTAGAGAACATGTGGCCTCATTAACATATATAAAAGGTGTGAAAACAAATAAAGTGCACCTAGCCCAGATTAGAAACCTGACCTTTACAACGCATGTGTTCCTGTTTAAATCGGGCTCACACTTTAAAACGAGCTCATACCATATTACCACCTAAAGGGGAATGTGCTCGTGCCTCTTCCCACACTAGTGCTCGCGCAGTATAAGGCGTCATAGTGAAAATATGTTCGACTGTTGGATATGTGTTCCAAGTTCAAATCTTGGTCTAGTGCACTAGAAATAGATTTCAATTTTTGATTTATCACTGTGATCTTCACGTACTCTCTATATGCAAGTTTGGGTGTAATTACCCTAACCTCCCTCCTAATCTATACTCTCAGAGAGTATACTGTTATTCAATAAGAATTATAAGCATCTTATTATTTTTTTTTAATCTAAGTAGTTAAGATACAGAATCACACTGGACAAGATCGTTTGACCCTACCTCTATTCAGTTCCAGCAATTTGGTGTGTTTTTTGCTCTCCCATTGTCCTTTATTATCCTAGTTTTCATAAAATCCTACTATAATTAGATTTACTATTCACAACACGCTATAATCTTTAAAGTTTCTCTAGTGCTTATATTTTTAGCAAAACCATATGATCTTTGACGACTAACATAAGATTGGATATCGGTCGTATATTATTTTCTGACTGCTATACTTTAGTGCTCGGCCCAAACAATTGTGTAAATATAAGCTTGAAACCATTTAAAAATTATTTTGAAACATTTTTAAATGTAAGGGCCACTTCTGGTCTAGAAATTAGGAGAATTATAAATCAAGATAAAAGTACCAACATTCGCGTTGAAGGGGAGCAGGAAACCAATCAGGAAGATCACCCTCATTAAACTCCATCATCCCACATCAATAAGTACGTTGAATTTCAAACTCATCTAGTCTGGTTTACCAATGACAGAGAAGTCTGGGTTCAAATCTAAGTCAAATGAATTGTGGGTGTATATTACTAACGGTTTTACCGCTCTCCTTCTATTCCCTATTAGTGTAATTAAAACATATTAGTAAAACACGAACGGGTATTAAAATGCTTTGTGAGCACACTGACAAACGAATCAATTTCAACTCTATAGGTTTTATGGTGACATTAAGGTCAGTATTTAAATACCAGTCTGGTAGGCTATTTTTACAAATCGAAACTTACTGCCCAACCAGGCTATCCACATTTAGTTATTCTAATGACATGGGTATTAGAAATGGAGGAGATTAATAGAAATGTACAAACAATTTTTTGGAAACAATAGAAGAAAAATCACCCCCGGTTCAGATAACTTGCATTCAAATCCTGGCCTTCTCATCATATTAAAACCCGACTAAGCCATATTTACATGCATTCAACACACCTAGCAATGCAATTAATAAATTATTAAAAATTATCCAATAATTGTTTTTTGCGATACAATAATTTTATCTAAATAATTCAAACAAAAAAAACTTATTAAAATGGTAAAGTGAGCCCCACTATTTAATATCATATATCAGCGTTTTTCAACCAATTTGCCGCAGCACATTGGTGTGTCGCAAAGGGTCAGCAAGTGTGTCGCGGGAATTGGGGGTAGGATCAAAAAGGAGTGAGAACTTATTTGAGAAATGGAAATAAAACTTTTTAAATCAATATTCAAATATTTTTTTAAATAACGCAATAGAGACAATTTTAGTGATACCTCTAACTTTCATTTTAGACACAATCTTAATATTAGTTTTCTTATTGATAAAAGTGATCTTAAAAAAAATGGATAGTGTGCCTTTATTTCCGCACCTTGTTCAGTGTACCCTTAGTTGAAAAAAGTTGAAAATTGCGGGCTTAAAATTACTGGTGCAATATTTTATTTTAAACCTGATGTGACATATCTACAACACATTCACAGCTGTAAACAGATGATGAAAGTGCTGCTGTCAGTTGATCAACACAGATACTTAGTGTCGTTTAGGTTGCCAAAACAACATAGGAATATAAATGTATTTTTTGATGTCCAAGGGATATATGTTCCCACCGTAGTATTTCTAACGGGAATTGTAGCTATGAAAGTTAATGGCCATTTAAATAATCCTAAACTATAAATATAAATAACAAATCAGCTAATAAATCATTTCTCTATGTATGTAGTATGTTCATTTAAATTGTATTACATCTAGCATTTAATTTTAAAGTTTCCCTCAAATTAAAACTTCGAAAAAGTGTCGAACTAGTGGGTGTACACAATATTAAGTTCTTTTAAGGAAAACCTAGCTTAGCTAAGTCAACATAACGCAACATAGCTGAATCATAAAAGCTTGTACCATTTTTATCTTAAGTAGTTTTTTGTTAAATTAAAATTCTCCGTGTCTTATGATTTAATCATATAAGCATTAAGCTATACATTTAGGAAATAATTTATTTAGTTTATCATTTTATCTCTCATTTATACAATGTTTTACAAACTATCAACATATTATGTCACTTTGAAATATGACTATTTTCTCAAGGAAGGCTAGATCTATGATTCTAGTCACTATATGTTATGCATTTTTACCTTAAACCTTCAAAATTTTGCCTTAAACTTCGTTGAAAGTAGGCTATTCTAAATTTGATATGATTTTTTTTAAAGTAATAGAACTTAAAAGGTATTGTTTCTACAGCGATTTGATTAGACCTTTCACCTTCATTTTAAGATAAACTATTTTGAAACATAGAAAACCACCACTAAACTAACGATTTATTTATGGGCGTCTAAAAAAAAAGTCTCAGCGTCTTAATATGATTAAGCTTGATATCAGTGAGGTGGATATATTTTATATTTATTTATTTGAGGTATTTAACGTGCACTTTCTAAACCGACTAATTATATCAGCACACGACTTTTAAACTAACTTAAAAATCTAGAACAGACACAACATCCATCCCCCGGCCGTTAATTAATCACTGTGAAAAGGGAAACCCACATTTCACCAATTATACATTTTTCGGCCATACCAGTAATTGAACCCGGGATCCCTAGTTCAATAGACAGACAAGCACGCTACCGATTGAGCAAAAGGGTTGGACTTTAATATATTGAAATGATGCATTTAATGGTTTGACTCTTATTCAGGTTAAGGGGTGGACTATTTTCAAAATCCCTTTTTTTATGCATGTTTCTCCCAATATTTATTTATTCTCATGTAGTTGTATTTTCACTAATACTCCCTCCTCATAGATTACCGATTAAATTTAGTAGTTAATAACATTTGCGTTGCAATATTATTAGTATTTTTTTAGCGTTGCTTCTTACTACCCGTTCGAGATATGCGCCTATGTACTAATCACGCTAATGTGTTAGTGATAAGGAAGGTTTAATTTAGAGAAAGTTCACCAGTATTAACGTGGAGGGTGGAAGTTAGACCATTTAAGAAATCCATTCTCAGTGCTCCCAACTGGGTACGAACCCCAATCTCCCAGTCTTCAGCAGTCTAGTCCAACACAAGAGTAGCGCGTAATATCTTAGACCTTGTGGCTACTGAAGCAGGTATTATTATTATTATTAACTATAATAACTATATTATAGTAATAAAAAAAAGTTCAGCATGATGAATTAAAAATTGGCGAATTTTCAGAAAGGAAGCTAGATGCTGTGTCTATTTTAGTAGTAACTTACTGTACATGTTAGTTTGTAAGCCATGATCTGATGTAATAAAAAGTGTTCAGAAAGTAAAACTTACACAACATAGATGCAATTCTACTCTTTTAAAAAAAATTATTATGAGCATGTGCAGTTAAATAATGATTGTAGTTGAGTTGGCAGGTGACCAATTTAACGATGGCGCCAACAGATCAGTCATGTGTTAAAGCTAAAGTTGAATATAGATACAAAACGCTGAAACCTAAGGCTGGTTACACACCAATGAGTCCCGAGTCAAGACGAGTCTGACTCACCAATTGAGACAAGTACATATTGTATTTGATAGCACAGGTGGGTGACCTGGTGGTCTAGGGGTAAGGTGTCAGACTTATATGCTGGCGGCCGGGCTTCAATCCTCGGTCGCGGCAAAGATTTATCTGATTACCAAACCCTTCCTTCACCTCTGACAAGACATCTTGTGAATGTGGGGAATGCCAGGCCTCCACCGTGGTTCAGATTCCACGTTAAACTGTAGGTCCTTCATTTCATCTCACAATCACCCTACCATTATGCATTAGCGTAAGTGCGTATAACCCGAACGGGTAGTAAGAAGCGGTGCTAATAATAATAATATTTGATAGCACGATGTAGGACCAATGCCTTTCACACCGGCGAGTCGAGTAACACCGAGTCTAACCGAGTCTAGGCGAGTCAAGAGTCCATGATGCGGCAGATTACAGATTTCGTCAGTCCAGCCGAGTTAAGTATATTATTTCCACATGCTTTCCAAGGCTAACAGCATGAACACTAAATACCTCAATGTTCTTGTTCAAGAGAATCCTTTGATTTACAACCCGTTCCATCCCGAACATCGGGATATAAATGCAGTTTCCGCTATTTGGAAACACATGTGGAAAACTACCAAAGGTGTATCGCTTCACATTAAGTGGGTAAATCCATATTAGTGACTTCTTTCTAGACATCTACGCCGGCGCCTCCATACAATTATATTTATAGAAACTGCTATGACTGCATCCATCTTGCACGAGCTCTTTGATCAAACTAGTGGATTCAATGACTCGACTCACTAGTGTGAAAGGCCTTGACTCTAGAGTCAGATTGGACTCGACTCGAGACTTGTTGGTGTGCAACCAGCCTTATGGTATTTGAACTCCAAAATTTACATGAATAAATTTGGGTTATAGTATTATAGATGAAAAAAGATGATTACAGAATATTTAAATATACTTATTCCCTTTCTGAGCCATATGCGTGTATTCACACTAATTCGGTATGGATGAAGAAGATAGAACTTAGAGTAAATGTATTAGCATTTGCGTTGAGAGAGAAAGAGAGAGCAGGAAACAATTAGAGAAAACCATCTTCATTTCACCCGGATAGGGTTCGAACTTGGGCCACTATATCACCGGCAAACCAGACAAGCTAATCTTTAGATTTAGCCTACGTGACTACAAATGTTTATTAGTTTTTACTACATTTTTCAAGATAGTTAAAACTATTATTTAAATAATTGTTATGTCAATATCTCCTAAAACTTAAATCTGTCTGATTTTCCCATGTAAATATTTATATTTATATACAACTATGGAATCATTATATTTTTTTTAACAAATCACTTTAAAAATGTCACACAATGGTGTTTTATAACAAAGTTTCGGAGAAGAAAGGAAATTAAATTGTTAATAAATTACCACACGCAACAGTGGACATGAAGTAAAAAGCGTCAATCCTGTCTTGTATAGTTGGTCAGTGACAATGAACATCGGGGTTCGAGTCCTGATTGGTGTTTTTTCTTTAATATTTTCCTACTCTTCTTCCATACAAATGAGGCCACACTTCTTCTAGTTTATGTCAGCCACATCCATACCTTATTAGTGTAAAATATTCTATAGTATGCATTAGTAAGATGTGACCCGCATTGGTAGCCACATGGTCTTCGTAGTTACTTTCGTAATAAACTGACCTGCTGACAACGGGAAGATCAGGGTTTTAATCTCAGCTGGGTGTTCTGAGGGTGGTTTTCCCTAAATAGTTTTCTACTTTCCCTCCACGTAAATTTGGGTACAATTTATCTAAATTCAACTTTCCTCATTTCTAACACATAACATAGTTATTACATATGCGTACAGCCCAAATGGGTAGTAAGATGCAGTGCTAAAAGAAAGTAAGAAGTGGTTAGCAAAAATATATTTAGATGTGTGGTAAGTAACGGGGAAGGATAAAACAAAGGGAAAAATGGGTCAAATTAATGCACACACATGAAATAACAAATTATTCTTCGGAATAATACAAATATAATCTAAGTAACTCACTTTCCACAAAATATGTTCGCATCCAATTAAATGTTGCGAGTGGTTCACCACTTTTCAACATAAGGTTAATTTTTCGCTCTTAACAAGTTCACCAGCTGATCACACTTACGACACTCAAAACCGTTTCCCGCGACACTTTGACGGCCCGCGAGTGTCAAACAGAAGTCCGCTGACGCGCGAGTGCTAAGGGGAGGGATACGCCCACAAAACACACGGGAGACACGAAACGTGCGGTGTCTGAAAGGAAAGAAAGACACTGAGACTATCTCTGTCGACATTTCTGATATACGAAACATCTTCCAACTTCTACGATTGGATCTTGTCCAGAAAATAAAATGTGGGGCTAACCAAATATTCAACGAGTTTCAAAGTTAAAACGAACGTATCTCCAACAGTGACCAGGGCACTTTGGCTACTTGGTCTAATGCCCCTTACAGGTGGAAGTTAATATTTTTATTTTAGCAGCGCATCTTACTACTATTACTAGTACCTAGTCTTACTACCCGTTCGGGTTGTACGCACTTACACTAATGTGTAGGTTGATTGTGAGATGGTGACCTGGCGGTCTAGGGGTAAGGTGTCAGACTTCTGTGCTGGCAGCCGGGGTTCAATCCTCGGTCCCGGCACAGATTTATCTGATTACCAAACCCTTCTTTCACCTCTGACAAGACATCTTGTGAATGTGGGGAATGCCAGGCCTCCACCGTGGTTCGGATTCTACGTTAAACTGTAGGTCCTCCATTTCATCTCACAATCACCCTACCATTACACATTAGCGTAAGTGCGTATAACCCGAATGGGTAGTAAGACGCGATGCGGTGCGGATTGTGAGATGAAATGGAGTACCTACAGTTTAACGTGGGATCAAAACCACGGTGGAGCCCTGGAATTCCACTACTCGACAAATCATTTGAGATTCGAGAATCTAGCAAATAAATATCTCGAATCCAAATATAAAGGCCTTAGATGTAACTTAAAATACAATTTGTTCAGGAATTACATAGATACGTGTAGTTAGAATAATTTTTTTTGACAATTTAGTACCATTTATGTGAAAAATAAATGAACCAAATCACCAATTTTTTTTCATAAATTCGCTTACAGAAAAATAATTTACGGTTTAATGTCGTCTTTGTTCTTGAAACTTAATATAAAAGTCAAATAAACATAATAGGATTGTTCATTAGTATCAAACCTTATAAAATGTATATTTGTTTGCCTTTTTATAATATACTTTTCAATTTTTTGACAAACTAAAAATTTACTTTTGAGCATGTGAGAGTTCGAATTGGGATTTGAGAATCGAAATAAAGTTTTTGACTCATATTTTAGATTTGAATTCAAGAAATATAGGTTTCGACACATCTATAGTATTAGTATACAACAAAATTATTCCGTATTGTTTCAGAAAATATTTGATCAAAGTTCTAGTATAATATTGTATATACAAACCATTTTCTAATAATATTTTTTATTTTTGTTGGCGATATTATCTATTTTCAAAACTCCTGCATTGGTTGTCACGTGTACTGAATGAGATCATTTAGCCTGGTTGCCAGTGAGGGGAGGTCCAGGTTCAAATACCAGCCGGTCATAAAGGATTTTACATTATTCCTTCATTCGAATGTGGGTATATTTCCTCTAAATTACGGATTCCTAATCCATATTCCAATATGCGTGTAGTCTTGATGGAGCCTTATACTTGGAGTAAAATAAATATTCTCGAAACAATTATTATAAAAACAATAATTGTACGTTTTAGTAGTCATAGTAGTTACTTCATTGGTTATTTCATGATAACTCTCATCATGAATTTAACACAAGTTTATTTACTTAATTAATTACGAAGTCACCTGCTTTGGTAGCGGCATTGTCTAAGACAGGGCTGTCTAGGATGGGGCCAAGGAAACGATTTTGTGCATCCCTCCTGTTGGTTATGGCTTTTGATTTTCATCCACGACAAAGTAAAGCTTCTCATCGCCAAACTCAAGCGCAAACCTAGCTTCCTAGGCACGGCTTCAAGTGCATTTAATTGCTTCAACGCTTGAAGTCTTATTTCAATGCGTATGCCCAGTATTGAAAACTTAAGATCTGGCCTTCAACTGGAACTGTGCGATTTGCAATTGAACCCTTTTAATACTGGCAGAATCCAAACAAGAGAAGATTGTTTTAAAATTACTATCGAGAGACCACCATCCGAAATTGAGGGACTTTGGACTTAAGAAGTTCTCAAATGGTTTGGATCACGTATCTTTGGAAGATCACTTTTTCTACGATGACATTCATAAGTCTATATATAGATGTTCATTTGTTCATTATCTAATAAATCACTTTCATAAATTATTATTGAGATTGTCAGCTACAAGCACCGATATTGATATAGATACTTTAGTAAATGAAAACGAACAACCGTAGAGCTAACATTAAAACTAAATAATAATCATAAATTAAAAAACAATTGTATCTTATCTAATGTTTCAATAAGAACTTTAATAAGCAACATGACTTTTATTTACTACGAAATTTTAGAAGTGCTTGTTAAACTTAACGGCTGGACTCTCCACATATTTTATATTGGAATTGTATTCATAATTCTGGTAACGAGAATTGTATTCATAATTCTGGTAACGACCCTCGGATTGATCCTTTTTAATGTGGCCCTCAGATTACCTACAGTTGGACATCCCTGATCTAAGACATCATACTCGTGTTAGACTATACTGTGAATGACAGGGAGATCGGAGTTCGAATGTCGATTGGGTGTATTGAGGGGGGAGAGAGGAGGGGGGTTACAGAATGATTTTCCACTCTCCCTCCACGCAAGTGCTGGTAAACTTTTCTCAATTCAACCTTCCTAATCCCTAACTCATTAAAGTAATTGGCATATATACATATAGACTGAACAGCTAGTAAGAAGGGGTGCTAAAAAAAGTTACTAAATCCTCTCTCGTGTAAAGGGCATCACAATTTACTGACTTACCGATGACGGGAAGTTAGGCACGTACATTGGAGGGATGTATTTAGGGTGGTTTTTAAGAGCCCATCTCACCACCCGGACTACACCTAACTTTTGTAATGTAATACAGCTCAAACAAAACGTTGCAATGTGTTGTGGTATTCCGTATTACACTTTAGAAAACGTTGGAATGATAACAAAGAATTTATGTTACCATATCTTTTTTAAAAACAACAAAATCTAGAAATGCTTATTTTAATATGAATAATAACTTAACTGATCGCAATTTAACTATTCCCAAGTGAAAAATGAAGTAAATAATATTCTAATGAGAATTATGATTCTATCGTAGCTATGATTATAGTATTCTGGCTAACCGGACGTGAGATGGACTCCTAATATGTACATTTCCTATCCTCCACCAACACAAGTGCAGGTGATTTTCCCTTAAACTACCCTTCTCAAAGATGTATTAACTATGATGTTGAGTGAAATAGTATTTTTTTTAATTTTTAATAAATAATAAAAGGGGTAGGAATTAAAGTGGTAATCAATAATAAATAAATCAATTTTAACCATAACTATGTTGGTGAGTTCAGAACAAATGCAAGGTTAAAATAATCTGGTTTGTCCTACGAGGAGGTTGGATTTCGAGTTCCAACCGTGTGCATTAAAGATCTTTTTCCCTTAAATGCTATGCTTTTCTACTCAAATGTTGGTAGTCCAGATGATTATAAAAACCTGACCTGCTTTAGTGACCACATGGTCTGACTCACTAGACTGTCAATAATAGGGAGATCAGATTTCAAATCCCGGTCAGGTTGGGTGAACTGATGGTGTTTTTTATTGAATTGTTTTCCACTCTCCATACACATAAATGTGGGTACACTTCCTTCCTCAATCTAATCTTATTTGCGTAGTTAGTATGTATGCGTATAACCTGAATAAATAATAAGACGTGGTTCTAAAAAAAAAAGTAAGAAGTAGAACATTATGTAGAAAGAGCCACGGATATAAGCTTGTTAGTCTAAACACTTGAGCCAAGAGTATATAAAGATTCCATTCGACACAAGCAGCTCATAAGAAACGAAAGAGAAAATGGAAACCTAAATACTCATCTTTATAGCTAATCTTTTCCTCAACTTGAAAGTGAGTTGTTATTTCGGGTGCTAAAATAATAAAAGTGTCGTCTATAGGGGTGTACAGGAAAGCTGTAAAATATATCCATGTTAAAGTTTCGCTTCGACTCTATCACTCACGTTTTATTCGCATCTTCGAAAATGATTTGAAGCAAACTGAAAAACTTCGATAGATATCAAATGACACAAAAGGTCTTAGCCAAATCAGCAACATTTATATAATTGGGTAGTATTTAAAATAATTAAAATAATTGTTTTAATAATATTTCTTAGGTACAGAATTAAGTTTTAGTGGTGTTATTACTCAAAAAGACTTCCAGTCGTATATCTGATTTAGCTGGGTGTCTAACAAGTTTTATCGACTCGCACCGGAGGTTTCGTGGAATTAAATGTCAGGCTCAGATAATCTGGTTGGTTAGTGATGGAGAAGTTGGGGTCTGAATCCCATCCGTGTGTACTGAGGGTGGATTTGCCTTTGTATTCACAATCTCTCTCCCTTTGCTCCAAAACTCCAACATTGTCTTCTCATTCCATTGGTGTAAGTCAACGTGTATAGCTCGGATAGATATTTATACGTGGTGCATTTTTTTAAACAAATTATATCCAAAAGTATTCGCCGTACTAATAGCTTCAAATCACATTAAGCCATCAAATTATTTAGAGTTAAAGTGTGGGCATAGATATTATATTTGTTTTTCCATCTTTAAATTGAAAATAGTGAAAATAAACAAAAGGTTGTTAAAACTAAATAATTAAAGTAATAGTTTAGTTAATTAATGAAGATCAATATGTCCACGCTGATGAAAAATGCTGAGTGTTTTTACAACGCGCCTTACAGTCCTTCCGATCCACCAACATGTTTACGAGAAGGCCTACAATTATTTACTAGAGATTATCGTGATGATTATGAGGAAAATGTACCAACACTTACGTGTAGAGAGAGTGGAGAACAATTTATTAAATAATATATCTACACGGTTCTGATTCTAGCCTTGACCTTCCCCATCCCCGGCAATCCTGTGGGAGGGTGACTCTTTAGACCGTATGAACACCGATGTGAGTTTTATATAAAGATGGTTTACTAAACATAAGAAAAATAACTGTCCAATAATTTAATAAAAATATAAAATCACTAAGCAATATGGTAAACTTCAATTTTGAGTCTCGAAAGTCAAAGTGTTCAAACACTAATTCTAGTTGTTATTTAAATTATGACAGTAATTAACTTATTACATGTTAGTTCATTATAACATGTTCAAGTATTACGTAAGGACATTTATGGCCAGTTAGAACCCCCTTTTCCCTTTTGTAAGATAAATAAGTAAACGACAGACTCCCCACCCCCCTTCCTCCTCCCTCCACCATCCGAAGTCTTGCTTACGTTATATTTGTTGACTTTTTTTCATAATTTGTTAACAAGAATACAGATTATTTTAATGTGATTTATAAATGTCTTGTAATTATTAACGTTGAGGTGTAAATTAATATTGAGAGATAATTAACAATAAATACTGTTTTAAACTTAATTTAAATTTTCTAAATCAAACAGGTAGAATTAAAAAAAAAAATTTAACTTAATTTAAATAATAAAAAAAGTTTTATTAGTGAATACCTGAACTAATATAGTTATAAAAAAAGCTCTAAACAACTTTTAAACTGATGACTAATGTTCTTGAATCTACGTTAAAACACTTTTAATTATTATGTGTCCATTTAGGGTGGCTGGGTCATTGTGCCATTCTTGTTCGTCTCTCTCTGTCTTTGGTAGCATTGCTCTGACCCCCCCCCCTCCCCCCTTCTTCCTTTTTCCTTTGTCAGCAAAAAAAAAGTGAACCTCAAACCCCATACCCTCCTAATGTATTTACGTAATACTTTTAAGTACTTAAGTCTTAATGTTTGTAGTTAGGCTTTTTTTTACGTAGGATTGCTGCGACCAAAAACATTGCAGTATTGTTTGAAACTGACTTAAACATCACCATGTGTATAATCTAACTTAACCTAACCTAGTCTACAAATCCTAACATGTGGGGGATCGAGCCTTGTCTGGACGCAAACTCACTATCGAATCTTTATCGACCGCAAGACCCACTAGCCACAAATTCCACAACCACAAGCCCTACGCCACCATTATAATATGACAATCCCAGTGATAATTCTGATCACGCCCTTCGATATCCATTAGGTGACCTTTGATCATGATTGTACTTGGCAATAGCACAACGTTTTATTATTACATTATTCCTGGATAGCTCCGTGGTAGAGAACTGGCGTACTAAACTAGAGATTCCGGGTTCGATTCCCGTGTCCAGATATCATTTTAAAATGTTTAGCACATTATATAATATGTTTAAAGCAAAAAAAAATCAGCTAACAGCTCAAACAATCAAGTTTTCATGTATTTTTAATATATTAACCTAAACTAAGGGTCTCGGGCTTGATTTCCATAGTAGCCAAACATTTATTTTTGGTGAAATGGAAACATCCACTTTCACAGTTATGAATAAACGGTCAATAAAATGGTTGTTGTCTATTCTAGAATTAAGTTAGTTTATAAGGCATATGCTGCTCAGGCCCGGATTAAGGCATGTGCCAAAAGTATCATGTATAACCCCGAGATTAGGGGCTCCCACCCAACCCATCAATAAATCATTTTGACTTGCCATATTTATTTTGTGGTAATATTATATTTCAATATTTTCTTATTTTTATGATTTTTCTTAAAATGTATACCAAACTAAACTCAAAATTCCTTAATCGATTCCCGGTAAGTTCATTAATTGAACTAGATATGTGCCACTAGGGACGCTGGTAGCCTGGTATTACGTGGAGACCGACAGTCAACGCTTATAAATTAACGCAACCTTTGCTTTTGGCAAGCCGGAAGTACTACATATCTGCAGACGGTACCGTTTACTTTTGACATAAAAATAAACATTGATTTTCTCATAAACCCTGCGTTATTTACGAAGTGGTCCGTTATTTCAAAATATGTTTCACGTCAAAATGAAGGTGAAAGGTATCAATGTGTCTATATGGGATTAAAAACATTAGGTTTTAAGTTTAATAGAACATGGAAAAATATAAGATGAAATTAGTGAATTTTAAGGACGTTTCGCACAATATGTCGCAGTTTTGTTATCAAATTAAATGGTAATACACAGATATAACTTTCCTCAAACAAATAGTCATTTTGACAGGTACACAAAATACAATTGTAGGATGATTTAGTATTGTTTGAGAAGTTTTGAAGCTTGAGATCAAATATACCTATTAAAAATATCGCAATTCAAGACTATTTTCCTTCAAATAGGCAGCACTTTTAACACAGGTTTTGATGACTTAATTTAAATATTGCTTAAATGTCAAATTTTATAATTCCACAAACTGATACCACCATTTATATTTATCTTCCTTTCTCATTTCTCAAAAATTTCACAAATCGGAGAGTATAATAATATAAAAAGCTTACAAATAAAATTTATTTTTATTAATATTTTGAACGTTTCTCAGGATATTCATAGTCCAGAAAAAAAATACTTTGATTCTGGATGATGAAAATATTTAGAAAATTCAAACATTAAGTGGCCAATTATAATAACATTTTCCTATATTATTGGTGTTATTTTAGAGGTATTGATAATATCCAACAAAAGTGACATCTGCAGATAATATGACTTATATTAAAACTTTTTTATTAACGTTAGAAACTACCATATACTGTTCTTCCTACCAAAATCAGGGTATACTTTTAGTAAATTTGTAATTTTCAAGTATTGAACTTCCTATTATGTTCGTACTATTCACACTTCTGTTTCACATAGAATATAGGTCAGGGGCATCTTTGGGTGATTGCCCAGATCATCCGTCTGCTCACATCATGAAGAGTAGGTTTATAACAATCGATTCAATCTGGGGTAGGTCTACATAAATATATCCTAGGAGTTAGGCACAATTTAACATATACTAGCTTAAATACAAATGATGGATAAACTAACTAAGCTATTACATTTGTTAATTACGGCTATAGCCATATCTAAGTGTAATATTATTTAAATTGAAAAATGACATCTGCACACAGGAATCCAACCAGAGACCTTTAGCCTAGCATGCCCATGATCTAACCACTGAGCTATCCAGTAATCGTCCCTTGTCAGGGGCCATTCTTCACTCATATTTTAAGGCAGAATCTGTGACGGACGTGCAGAAATCGTCAGCTACAAATGTGTGATCAATTAAGATCACGAGCTATCAGATAACGCGGCCAAGATTTCCACAGACTCTGCCTTAAAATTTAGGTGAAGAATGGTTCTGAGCACGGGACGATTCCTGGATAGCTGAGTGGTTAGAGCGTTGGTGTGAAAAGCCAAAGGTCCCGGGTTCGATCCTCGTGTCTAGGTATTATTTTTCAATTTAAATAATACTATCTATGATGCTTAAATAATTTCATGATAAGCACTTAATACTCAGGGCCGGATTTAGGGCTAGCCATAAGAGACCCTGACGTAAGGACATGTGATCTAATACCAGTTTTAATTTAGAGGTAGAGTATAGAATATGTATAATTTACATTATGCACCAACAACTCTAGGGGTACAAAGTTGAAAACCAATTATATCTGGGGGTGAGCAAATAAAAAAGTTCGATTAACACTGCTCTATAGTATTGTGATAAGGCAGTTCCAGCTGTGAGTAGTTGAATTCTGCTCCAGTGCTGACACTTCGTCTGGTAGCTTAGGGTAGGATTATGGGAGAGGGGGGGAGGGATGTTTAAAAAAAACTGCGTATTGTTTTTATTTTTGTCAACGTTATTAATATTGTAATATATTATATGTATCTACTATTTGATTGCTATTGATACTAATCCATCAAAAGTAACAGCTGTTGATCACATGTCTTAAATATGAAATTAATAAGTTGTAGGGAAGTAACAAGTAGTGAGAAAAAATCATTACGCATAAGTTTTGACCTGACCCCATCAAAAATAAAGACCACACTCCTCCCCTGGGTGGGAGTTTTTTTTTTTCACTGATCATTTCCAAACAAATACAGGTATATTTTCCTTAAATTATATCCTCCTCATTCTTACCCAAAAATCGTAAGGGTGTGGATAGCTTGAACGTGTAGTAAAACTCTGTGGTAAAAAGGATAATAACTTTTTTTTTAATGCAAGTCATCGGATATTGGTAAAAGGAATATCTTTCTCAGTTTTTCAAATTTGAAAAAGAAGCTGAATCAGTGATTCAAATAACACAACCAAATACAAACAATTAATTATATAAATGAGCAATTATTAAAATCCCTTGTCTAAGTGCTTCCCGAGCCACAAGCGGGCAGTTGACAAATGCGACGCGAAGTCGTGGTAGGAATTTGGTCGATGTCCAAAAACGATCAAAGGGGAGGATTAAAAATACCAACACTACACTCCCCAACAATTTTGTTTTAGTTTCCTTAACCTCCCCCCTCCACGCAGTACACATATCCAAACCCAATGTGACCTTGAAAAAGTGATGAAACCCTGGTTCCTCTAACCTCCAAAAATAACTCAAACATATTTTTTAAATGAGACGCATAAAGTATGCTATACGTATTTATAAAAAGTGGGGTTAATGTCACCGACTTTAATTTATGGAGCTATTTCAGTGAAGAAATAATACAGTTTAAAAAAATTTAATTTATTTGGACAGCATAAGCTAGCCGTGCATGTTTAAAGATATTATTGAAAACTATAAACACTATTTACAAAAAAACCTTTGTTCATATTTGGCAGCAGGAACTATTTATAATAGTACATCCTTGAAGTGATGGTGATGATAAGGTAGAGAACAAGGCCAGGAAAGATGATAGAACCGGATGGAGTAGTTCTGAAAGAAGCAAACAGCGTAAAGTATCTTGGTGGTGTGATTGAGGTAAAAGAGGGCAGCAGAGAAGATATAGTGAGACGATGGCAGCAGGGAGAGGTAATCTACAGGTGTGTAAGAGACCTACTATGGAAAAGAGAAGGGACCTTAAGCTGTAGTGCTGTATAAAGCATATGTCATACCCATAATAACGTATGCAGCGGAAAATTAGTCTTTGAATAAAAGAGAAACAAGGAAAATGGAGGCCATGGGAATGAAGTTTTGAGGAGCATACTAGCTGTCACAATAGGAGATAGGGCTAGGAATGAGGATATAAGGTCTAGAGTTGGGGTATAGAGGTACATGAGATAGTTGAGGAAGCTAGAATGAGATGCTATGAGCACGTAATGAGGATGGAAGGGGAGAGGATTCCAAGAAAATTAATGGATATGAAGTATGTAGGGAAGAGACCACAAGGATGACCAAGGAAGAGATTGGAGGGACAGATAGTAGTAAGTATTCAAGTGAGAGGAGGAGAGTGGAAGAGAGTGCAGGTGGAAGATTGGTGGAAGGACAGAGGAAGATGGAGGCCTTTTACTAAACAGACCATGCCACAGATTGAAAACGTTCATTATTATGATATCCTTGCTTTGTTTTTCCGTTCTGCAAATCTTATCGCCCCTTTGTTCTATCTTCTTATTTACACAAAGCAGATATGGAGGGAAAATGTATAATGTAGAGGAAAGGCACCCAAATTTGTATAAAATAAGAGTGGGAAACCTTCTAGGAATAAAAGCATATTAGTATACCCAGCCTGGATTTAAACCCTAACATACCTGTCCTCGGCAAACCAGTTTAAACGAGATGAACCCATTTGTACGCGTGCCCACAGCAACGGGTACTTGACATAGGGATTTATTTAAATATTTTCTAATTTGTACTGTCCTTCCGTATCTTTTGTTGGTGACCTGGTGGTCTAGGGGTAAGGTGTCAGATTTCTGTGCTGGGGGTCCGGGGTTCAATCCTCGGTCCCGGCACAGATTTATCTAATTACCAAACCCTTCCTTCACCTCTGACAAGACATCTTGTGAATGTGGGGAATGCCAGGCCTCCACCGTGGTTCGAATTCCACGTTAAACTGTAGGTCCTCCATTTCATCTCACAATCACCCTACCATCACACATTAGCCTAAGTGCGTATAACCCGAATGGTTAGTAAGACGTGGTGCTAATAATAATAATAATAATAATAACTTTTGTTTATCACAGCGTCTTACTAACCGGACAAGTTAAAATCATGTATGACCATTAATCTAATAGGGTAGGGATTAGGAAGGAAGTATCTTAGAGGTAGTCTACCCCATTGGAATGTAAGGAGAGTTTAGTTTAGTTTACTAAGACATAGTTAAAACAAAAACATTTAGTACTACAATCACTCAAATACAATTCATGTAAACAACAAAACAGTTCTTAAAATAATAACCTTATCAAATATATTCAACTAAGTGAAAAGGGACAGGGGAAACCATTTAGTTAAAACTATCGTCTTCTTAACGTACAATATTCTTAGCTGTTTATTAAAGTAGAGGCCATTGCCCACCTTGCCAAAAGACGGCAAGGGGGAGGGGAGCAAGCGGAGGGGTACAATCTATTTCTACTAGCATGAATTTAAATATACTAGTTTTTTAACATTTAAATCTTTCTTCGCACTTAAATTAAAGCGTCTAAGGATTCGTAAGCACGCCTACATGTTACATGTGGCTTATAACGATTCACAAATATTTGAGGTGGTTGAACTTTCCTATTTGAATTCTATTTTCTAAAACTTATAATCTTACACACATTTTATAAAATGAAAAAAAACCATATATATTATTATATAATATTTAAGATCAATTATATAATATACTAAATATAGAATGTATTTAATATTTTAATATACATAAAGTTTAGATATACAGGAGTAGTAGTAATTCATGGATACCGATAGTCGAAAACACTCTTTGCGAAAAAAACTTAAGAGTTTTTAATAAATGTATATTTTAAGATAAAGGTGAGAAAGATTTTGTGCGGTACACTGTACCATTTATCTCTATGTTTATTATCCTCTCAACTACATAACTAATAATGCCTTTTATCATTAACATCGTTGTTTAAAATTTGTATTCAAAGTCATTTTATCCGTAATTGTATTCGAGACAATTTGAGTTTCTTACGAATCTCAAAACTCTCTAATACCAAGGGATTCAGGGACTCTCTAATTTTTTACAAGACTAAGATTCCAGAATATGCAGTTCACAAAAAATTAATCAAATAAATGTTGAAAAAATATATTTGCTACGTTGATCGAAATAAAAAGTTCTGGCTCATATCCATGAAAGCCACTTCTGGAACCAAAACGTATGTACTAAACGTTTAGTTCAGAATATTACCAAATGTTTTTCTTTGCCCAAAAACAATTAGAGCAGGATCTACCTTTGCTCTATCAGTGATCGTCAAAATTTTAAACCAAAATTCTCTGTCTTGAGTCTCGTTACAACAGAAATATTTAACAGTGGACGAATGAAGGTTTCACCCTTATGGATTTGCCTCAATTCATTGACTAAATTTTGTAATCAAAAAATATATCAATACATTTTCAGCTCTGATTTAGTTTAATTGTTTATTTTATTTTTCTTAAAGTATAATAATCTTCTCAGGTGCAAAGAAAGTTTTGAAAATCTTAAATCTAAAAGATTAATATCCACTTTATTGCACTGTATTATATTTTAAAAGGTTAACTCCTCTATCAAAGTATGTTTTTAGCGTGTACTTTACAATACATTAGTCAATTAGATGAATACTTACCAAAGAAGGTGATTACGTGGTAAAAGGTGTCAGGCTTGCAATAGAATGTATTAGAACCCAGATTAAGTATGCTGAGGAGGTTATATAAGTTTTGATTTATCCATATGATTTTTAAGTTTCTCCACACTAATGTAGGTACATTCAATCTAAATACCTTCATTATTTCTACCTAAAAGATGCAGCTATTAATTAAAAGTTGATTTACAAGCTTTAAATTATAATATAAACCCTTAAAAACTCACTTAAACTAAAGCCACTACAACACAATCGTAGCATCAGTTATTTCACTGCTGAGGCTTTTTAAAAAGTTACTCAAATTATTGAGATGCAGTTAGGATCAAACCAAGGTCACTTAGAAGGGTGTTTAATTTCCTATACGGTTGAGTGACACACATGACCAACAAAGGATTTAAAATATTCATATATGCCTGTAAAAGCTCTTACTTATCTACGTGTGTATGCTACCACCCCCAATGATTAAGCCTTCCATATACTGGGTTTCCAGGTGACAGGGAAATCAAGGTTTGATCCTCTTCCGGGTTCATTAAGGGTGGTGGAGTAGCACAAGTAGTGTTTCAACGTGTTTCTATCATCCTCTTTGCACATTGATGCAGATACACTTTACGGAAACCACCTCATTCGTCCCAACCTCTTTTAATGAGCCGTTAATTAACTTGGTGTTGGTGACCTGGTGGTCTAGGGGGTAAGGTGTCAGACTTCTATGCTGGCGGCCGGGGCTCAATCCTCGGTCCCGGCAAAGATTTATCTGAATACCAAACCCTTCCTTCACCTCTGACAAGACATCTTGTGAATGTGAGGAATGCCAGGCCTCCACCGTGGTTCGGATTCCACGTTAAACTGTAGGTCCTTCATTTAATTTCACAATCACCCTACCATTACACATTAGCGTAAGTGCGTATAACCCGAACGGGTAGTAAAACTTGGTGCTAATAATAATAACTTGGTGTTGAACTTTTTTGTTGGTTTTCTGCATCCTACTACCTGTCCATAAAATCCGAAAATTTTTACTAAAGGGCTAGGGATAAAAGTAGAGCAGTGTTGCCAATATATTGTATTAATAAATTACCCATATCTTCCAAAGGGAATCACTATTCTACCAGACACTTTAGACCAGTGGCACTCAAACTGTGGTCCACGCTGTCAGCTTGTCTGCAGATGGTACCACAAAAAGAAAAACAATATTACGTGAAAGAGATAAAGACTACAAGATTGGGTAGGCTAAGTCCGTTAAGGTGAGGGTGTAGGAGACGCGAGAAAAAGCAAATGTTTTTCCAGTTTTTATGGCAGAACATTTTATTTTAAGATAATTAAAATATTGGTCCAGTACAAACATAGAATTTAATTTTCTTTACATGGTGAACTCGAAATTTCTTTACTATCTTGCAAGAGTGTCGTGGAATTTAATGACAACTCTTTATCGCCATTGAAAAAGTTTCTCATCTAATGCAGCTACGCTAATAATAGATATTGAACCACTGTCGAGGTCACCATGTGAAGAAAATTAAAATATATGTTTGTACTGGAGCGATATTTTGTTTATTTTAGACAAAATAAGTTTTGCCATAAAAACTGCAAAAACACTGGTCTTTTCTCGCGTCCCCTTCCATTCCACCTCAAGTCCACAATACTTGTACCACAAGTAGTATTACATGGGAAATGTGGGTCAGAAACATAGCCAAATAAAAATGCTATCCTTTACTGCCCCATTAATAGAATTTCCTGCTTTGTTGAGAGGACAGGCAGGTGGTATAAAAGTATGTGGGGCCTGCATATACATCAAACGCTTATAAAATGGTCCGCTACTAGGAACATTTTGTGTAACATTCTTTTATTTAGTAGATTCGTCATAAAATTGATTGTAGATAACTTATATCATTGCTGTTTAGAACAAGATGATTTGACCTTGATGGGGAAATATATGCAACCATTACCCAACACATTTCTTTAGATTTGGCAGTAAAGGGGGTTGGAAGGACGATTAAATTCGTTCGATTCATCACAGTTTGCTTTTTCTTTAATTCAAGGACCTACTATTTGAACATGGTAATAAAATGTCCCAAATGCACAAATATCCTTAGTTCATAGTGAGATTCCCTGTGTTTTCCATGATTTGTCAAGACACAAAAACTACCTTGTGTTTTACCACTACTCCATGTTTTATAGGCACGTGGTAGGCTTGACAAACTTAATAATTTACTGTACCTGACATTTACCCTGAAAGGTAGCAGCCTTATCTTAATGGACTACACTTTTACATCCATTACTGTTTCCAACCTACGGCCTGGGTCAGTTTTTTGGTAAGGTCATATATTTTCCACCACCAGCTTGCTTTATCTGTCGTAGCTTCATATTTCTTATACTCTATCTTAAGACTAGGACAGGCAAAACATCCAGTCCCCAGCCGTTAATTTATTAATGTGAAAGCGTAAACCCATATTTTATCAATGATAAATTTTTCGACCATGCCAGGAATTGAACCCAGGACGCCTAGCTCAGTAGGCAGACACGCTACCGACAGTAATGGACTACACTATGGGCCTATTTTATCAGAAATACCATAGTCGAATAATCCAAGGTAAGCTACCTTTCAGGGTAAACGAAGGGTACCTTCATTTGTAAGAAAGTATATTCAGCCGGGATTCAAACCCCAACTGTCCGTCCCTTGTGAATCAGGCTGTACAAGGTATTCATATCAACCCGCACGTCCATTGGTGTTGGTTTAAAAGTATTAATTTTAAAAAAATACATCAATATGCTAGATTAGTCCTAAACACAAGCCCACACATTTCCTCACTACAACTATGTTAAATAAATACACTTTAATTTAATCTTTGCAACAGAATAAAAATAGTTTTATTAAGCTCATTTAAATTTTTCCACGGGAATTCCTTACATTAATTTGTTTGGCCAAGATTATTTAAATGTTATGGGTTTCACTTTGAATTACCATTTTACGAGCGAGTGTTTGACTACTTCAATTATTGAGCTTAAGTCCTTTAGAGGTTAGTCTCCGAAAGCACCCTTCTTCAAGATGATGTTGGAGTAAAGGGCGGTCTCACTGAAACAAATACATAAAATACTTTTATTAGTACAATAATCATTATAGAATGCATGAGACCCCAGGTTCTCTAAATAAGATAAAGTTTGTGTGCAGTAATAACATGTTAAGTATGATATTTCATTAAATAATTTACTAATATCCATCGATAGTAAGATGTTCTAAATTTTAAATTAAACCTGATTTTCTGTTGATGGAGGGTCCGGGAATCAAATCCCATCTGGATGTAGTGAGTGTGTTTTTAACCTAAAAGTTCTCCTCCTATTCTCCCTCCACGGGAATTAGTGAGTGTGCATTGCCTCTAAATTCAACCTTCCTCATCCTTCCCACACTGTCATAATCAATACATCACACCCCTATGATAAAAGTCCTACAACTCAGAAAATACAATTTTTCATAAGAAGGAGAAAAATAAAAAATAAAAAGTTGTACCAAAATGGTGAACAATCATTTAACATCAGAGAAAAATATATATGGTCTATATCAGGGGTTTCCAAACATTTTGAGACCCTCCTCACATGTCAGATTTTCCATGCGTCACCCATGTACCCAATATTTAATTTTTAAAAATCCCAAATTTGATTTGGTGGCATTTTTTAATAAGAATACTTTATCGTTTGGCCTTGGGTATGTCCATTTTCCGACTGTAGAGGAGAGAGTTGAGCATGACGTCACGCCAAGTTTTCAGGGAGCGTTATAATCCGAAACTCATATGAAGGGAGGGCTTTTACACAAAAATAAGTATGCGGTTTTTTAGTATAATTTATCCCATTCTTTAAAATATGTACCAGTACACTTATTGAAAATGTGCATGTTGCATTTCACTATGCATCATAAGTTTTAGTTTTTCCTTATAGCCGCGACGCCCCGAACCAAGACCAGCGATGCCTCAGGGCGTCGCGACGCACAGTTTGGGAACCTACGGTAATTGCGTATAATGTACTATTACCAAATATACTATCGATGTGTATAGTCTATGCTTTCATTTAATTTACCATCGATGTTTTGATAATTTCTGGCTGGTGACGTCACAAGTTTGAATCCCTTTTCTTACTCAACTTAATGTATTGTTTATTTGTGACACTCCTAGCAATAGCTATGTTACTTTTCTTGCTCATTTTAAATAGTAAGTCTTTATTTAAAACTATTTTAACTTTAGTGGTTTCAAAATGTCGTGGATCTCTTCATGATTATTAAATCATTGCTAAGTCATATCGAGGGAAAAGTGACACACCTACCTTCTATTGCTCAGATTTGGAATTACGTATGTATCGAGTTTACTGTGGGTGGCCACCAACTTGGTACATCTACCCATGGCCTTAACTCAAAATAAACTATTTTTGAACGCTGTCTTTTTTCTCACCCGGATGCGATATATACGTATGGCCCAAACTTGAACCAAGAAGCAGTAATATAGGCCTACCCACATATATGTATATAGGCATATATATAGGCATATATATAGTCATATATATAGGCATATATATATATATATAAAGAGTGAGCTAGAGAAAGAGGTAAATAATTTAGAAAACTAGTTAATTACACTTTGCCTTGATTCGAACACCATCCCCTCCACCACCAGTGAGTGTGAGTTTTCTCGGTAATATAAATGGTAGAAAACCAGACTTAGTGTATTCAGTCGGGATTCGACCATCGCATCACTGATGACCAGGTCCACCTATTACTAGGTTAGTGCCTTAAAACCACTTTGCATTCCAAATTTCATATGGAAAGTGTCATATATATGATAGAAACAAAATGTTTATTTTACCGTTCTCTTAATATTTATCCACTGTTATTAATAACGTATATCAAAAGTGTCAGTTGTAAATCACATGACCTGAAGCATGAATACGTGAAAGTATATCTAGTAAAAGGTTAATAAGCCCTTGTGTTAAAAATAAAGCTGAAAATTAAGTGCTACATATATGCATCTCTTGAATTAAATCACCAAAGAAATAAAATTATAATTTTAAACCTTTTATTTTTATTCCTACTGGATTGAAGGGAAACTATTTTAAAAGTGAATATATCATAAGGTAGAGCGATTTCTAATGATAAACACTGTCTAAAATGTACTTTGACATGGAAAATATCTTTTTTTAACTATATAATTTAATTTAGTGTTAGGACCTTAAATTTTTGAAAGAGAAAACAAAACTTTTAATGATAATTAATGTATTAAAATATGGTGTATAAACCTTAAAATATTTTCTGTGTTATAACACATACTTAGCTATTAATAATATAATATTGAAAATATACTATAACAAAAGCGTATGAAATAGTGTTAGCTATATGTAGAGGAATAGACACGAATCACATTAAATTAGATAAATCTACATGATCCAGATTTCTAGGAAAATTTTTAAAATATATTTAATATCCTTATTATTTTAATTTAAAAAATACTGAGATGATATATTTGACAATATATTATAAGAGTAGAGAGGGCTTTTCTTTATTTTCATTCTTCTTTATTTCATGCTATTAATGCGTCTTATATCCCTACTTCTGCGCTGGGGATCCGGGGTTCAATCTTCGGTCCCGGCACAGATTTATCTGATTACCAAACCTTTCCTTCACCTCTGACAAGACACCTTGTACATTTGGGGAATGCCAGGACTCCACCGTGGTTCGGATTCCACGTTAAACTGTAGGTCCTCCATTTCATCTCACAATCATCCTACCATTACACATTAGCGTAAGTGACGTATAACCCGAACGGGTAGTAAGACGCGGTGCTAATAATAATAATAATATATCCCTACTAGGCTACTCGTATTTAATTAAACTAAATGAGTTATAGATAATGAAGGTATAATTGAGACTAAGTAAACCCGAAATTGCATGAAGGGAGAGTTGGAAACAATTTAAAAAGGAAAAAACCCCTACAACATGCCCACCCAGGATTTTAGCCCTGAACTACCTTTAACTATAAAACTAAAATATAATTCTATGCTTAGTCTGTGCACCCAACAATGTTTTTTTTTCTATAAGATTTATCACGTTTCTTCCACATAAATGAAGAAACATTTCCTATGTTTTCTACCTTCCGTATACCTACCCTATTGGTGTAAATATACGGATATCCTGGGTGGTTAGTAAGACGCAAAGCACTATCATATTAAACATATATATTACATACACACGTGTACATATGTATGATAGATAGATATATATATATATACACTATATGCATCATTATTTATTTATAGTAGGCCTATAATAAATATATAATTATATACATTATGGACGTGTTTTTTTTTACTTGCTGGTAATAGTTAGCCTAAGTCAATGAGATTTCAGTGGGCGTATGCATACAAGCCTTTTAAAACACTATATTCCATGCCCTAAAAGTGATTACTTATTTATTCTGTGGCATCAGGAACATTCACCAAAATATCCCACCTATACCTTTCTCGTCCAGTCCACCTCATTACACCCATATAACAAGGTTCCAGTTTCTTTCATTAGGAACCATAATTTACGAGATTTGATTACTCTATTACCTCCTCCACTATCAATTACCTTTATCCCTTTTTGGACCAAAAAATATATATGTACTTGATTTTCGAACAACCTGAATTTCTTCTAGTCATGTAAAGTAAGAGACCATGTTCGCTAAGCAAGCGCTATAGCACCGATTCGCTTCCTAAAAGAGTTCTGCCGAAACATATCATAGCAGTAGGCATTTGGTATTACTACCATCCTATTATTAAATTTATCCTAATAATTAATTTTGAAAATAGGTTTGTACCCTTTAAGTAAATGGCAGATTAAAGCCTCCTGTTGTTGTTTTTTACTGTCACATCATATTTCAACCCATCCAGGTCTTAGCCATTTATGATAATTACTCCAGTGGGGTAAGTATAGTTAAGAAAGCATTTAAAGAGTTAATCTACCCACATTTTCATGAAAGGAGAATGGGAAGCCATTAAGGAAAAACCACTCTAAGTAGAACTAACCAAGATTCAAACCCCTATCTCTTCGTCATCATCAGGCCAGTCTAAGACTTGTGTGACGCCTTAGAGACCGTTTGACCATTGAAGTGGGTTCTGTTTTTTAAATCTTTGTTTGAAATTAATTTTGATACCACACCTGAAGCAATATTATAGGCACTAAACCGTACATATATACTTTTTTATTTATGAAAGAGAGCTGACCATTTAACATAAGTTATATAATTGACCAGTCACATTTTGTGATTGAGACTGTAAAAATTAACAAATTAAAAATCTGCTACTCTAGCCAGATGGAGGTATTAAAAGGGTTTATGGGACAGTTTTTTGACATCATTTATTGCCTACATGTTTTTTTTAGAATTCATATGTGTGTACATTGTTTTTGCCATAAAACACATACTAAAATTTAAGGCAAACATTGGTGGTTTTAAACACAAGTGTGATTGTATAAGATCAAACTAGTTTGTAAATAGTATGTTGATAGATTACAATCCGATGCTTAGAAAAGAAATTTAAAAATACCCCAAATTAAGATGATAAAAAAAATTATAGCAGCCAAAGGTTATTAATTAATTAAATTGTTCACAAACAAATATGACACCCATTTCGGTGACCACATGGTCTAAGGTATTACTCTCGCAATAAGCTAGACTGGAAATGACAGGAAGATCATGGTTTTATCCCAGTCGGGTGTACTGATGGTGTTTTTTACTAAATGATTTCCCACGCTCCCTCTCCACGCAAATGCGGGTACACTTCCTTTACATGATATATTCCTCATACCTAGCTTATTAGCGTAATTAGTACATAAGCGTAGGCCCATCACCTGAACGGTTAGTAAAACTCGGTGCTAAAAATTAATTAGCTAATTAAATTATTTTGAAAAATATACAATAGTCAAGGTACTTCACAGTCCATCCAAATGGAAATACATAAATGATAAATTAGGAGTATAGTGGATCCTGGTTGAATCTAGAGTTCATGTATCTGCATTTGCGTGGAATAATAGGGGTAAATCCCTCAGGTAAAATGCATCCAGTACACCCAGCCGGGATTTGAACTACCAACTATGACTGTCAAATAAGACCATAGGAAGCTGATCCCTTTTCCACGTGCCCACTGGTACAGATCTACTGTACTAACCATTGAAATTCATGGATAATTTTGAGAAAAAAAACTAGAGGTGATTAGATCGCTTCAAAACGTTCAGCGAGCTTTAGGCTTTTATTAGGTGTTGAACATCTTCAGGTCATCGCATTGCTATTAAATTCCTCGTTTATAAACTAAATCATTGATGTAGTGTTAAAAATTGATCTCATACCAGTGCTGGTGGGCACCAGTTCTTAATGTAAAGCTGAATTTTGCCAGTTTTTCAGTGACGAAAAGGTATGGGTTTGAATATTAAATATTTATGCAGAAGGTGGTATATCCTAAAGTATTTCTCACTCTCCCTCCACACAATTTCTGGTTTTTACCTCTTAATTATACTTTCCTCATCTCTAATAAATTAAAGTATTTAATATACATGCGTGCAAACAAAATGGTTCAAACTAGGTGGTCTTTGGGTAAAGGGCTTGCTTCAAGACCCGATGTTTGTGGGTTCAAATCTAGCCAAGGTTGACGGATATATTTTCTTGGGTGATAAAATTCTGTAGTACAGCTTCCTTTGAAGGAAGGGGAAGTAGATCCGTCAGTCCCATGTCGATTGTGGCATGTAAAAAAAAACATTGGAAGGTGTGTGAAAACACCTTTCCCGGAAAAATTGTGAGACCTTTTTACGCTCTTTCATAGAGATTCGGTGTGGATGGTAAAGGGGAACCACCAAACTTCCTGAACTCTCCTATTTTATGGGATTTATACCAGATGATGCAGGCAGCACTAACAAGTGGAAGCTACAAGTGTACGCCCAACTTAGGATGGATAGAAATCATATCAAACCAACTTTAAAGTTGTTGGCTTAAGAAGAAGATTAACCAAAATGGGTATGGAAGTGTGCCGAAAAAGAAAAGGCTGCACAATAGTTCAAATATGAGCCTTTAGTTAGAAACAGTTGATTAGGTGCAAGATGATATACGTTTCTTATTGCAGAGTGAAGATTATGGCCTCATATGATCAAACGGTGCCACGTAGAATTTAACTGTTAACATAATTGGTCGCGTACAACCCAAACTGGTGATAATAATTGACACAGTGTTCTATATAATTGGTATCGATCAAATCACACGATTTTTTGTTTTTATTAAATTCAAAAACATATTTATCTCAATTTATTACTGTAATATTGATAGATATTTACCTTAGCTTAAAACTAAAATAGCAATGAATTTTCTACTATTAAGTAAAAATTAGAAAATTACCAAATATATAATCCACCCAATGTTTAGCCTATATACAACATTAGCCTCATGTGCAGAAGTCATATTTCAGTTGACCACTTCCTTTTTTCTATACATCGTAACCATATTATTTGAGAAGCCGTCATTAACTACTGGCCACGTAACACTTTGCACCAATATATTTTTTATTAATACGCATGGTTTGTAAAAAAAAAATTGTATGGAACTTCGCACAGACTTTCTCGCTCTATTGTTTAAAAATAGAAATATTTACTCAAAGCTCGTAATACATGTGAAACGAAATAATATACACTAGCAAACCCAAGCATAAATTGCACTATACATATGTAAAACCTATTTTAGGACCCCAGTTTCAAATTTTATACATTTTTTTAAAGAATTAATATCTTCATTTTATGTTTGGACCAATAAAAAAGATCAATATTGGGTCTTCAAGAGTCAACAATTCGTATTAAAATTTCCATTTCCATTTAAAATTTTCGACATTTTATTAAGTGTTGAACATCTTAAAATAATAGCATTTCTATTAAATTGCTCATTTATAAATTTTGACCAATAAAAAATGTAGATATTGACTATTGAGTCTAAAATGAAGGAGGTAGATCATTGTTGTACAAACATTTTTCCTAAGAAGTTTAAGGTAAAACAACATAAACTTTTAGAGACTTACTTATATGTAATTACTCTACGGAATTGGACAATTATTGCTTTAAAACTCAAGTAGTGTATCTTTAAAACAAAAGCTCACAAAACTGTATTAATATATTTGCCAATATCTAAGAAACTGTTGGTTTTATAAAAATATATTTCATATAAAAGTTTTTAATTTCCAATAGTTCTACAATTTTGCAATGATAAGTTATTTAGTATCTCAAATAGTCGCGGAGATACGAATATTTCACTTCTGTAAAGTACTCTGAAATTCATTTTCACGGGAAAATTAAAATATCCAGTTTGTTTATAATCTTAATCAACGCCATTATACGATCGATATTTTCTCTTTTCACGCTTTATTAAACTACTCTTAATTTTAAATTTAAACAGACACACAAACAGATGACATTGGAAAGACAATTTTTTAGGGTTTTGGGGGTCATGAGACGTCGACATCCATCACCATTTAAGGTTAGATCTTTTTTACGGTCCCAATACTTTACCTTTAGTGTTCGAAAAGTTTAGGTTGAAAATTATTGGGTTTATAAAAATATGTTTCAAATAAAAGACTTGTATTATAAATAGAGCTACATATTTACACTGATAAGTAATTTCATATCCCAAATAGTATTGAAGATATGATTTAAAAAAAAGATAATTTACGCATCAGACCGGAGCCCTTAAAGTCATTTTGCCGAAATATTGAGGATAGCCAATTTGTTTGGAATATTTATAAATGCCCGATTGGTAAAATAGTTTAGGCTATAGTCGGAGATACAGAGAGACAGACAGACGGAAATTCAAATACAACCTTTTTTTTTTATTCGTGGGGTCATTAAACGAAGAGATTCATCAAAATCTCTAGTTCTATTTTTTTGACGATCACAATACTTTTTATACCTGTAAGATGTCGAGAAAGTAAAAATGCTAATGCATGCCTCTATTCCGCCTAGTTTTGTCGCTGGGAGAAATAGTTCAACCAATGAGCTGCCTCGAATTCATCAAGATCGCGTCGATTATGTGGGCAGGGGTTTAAGGGGTGGGGCGTGGTCAAAACTACTTGTTTGTATCTAAAAAAACACTCCAATTTGTTATTGCAGATGGTTTATAATGAGGGCACAAAATGGCTGACCTGAGGACTTTCTGTGCAAGGTGGGAAGAAGCAATGCGTCATCGTCTGTCGCAGGCAAGTCGGCAAATTAAAGTGGATAATATAAGGAGGACAGAAACAGAAACAGAAAATAATAAAAACAAGTGACCTGCACCAGTAGTCGCACGGTTTAAGCAGGGTTCTGCCTATAAAGTTCCTTGTATTTTCAATATTTTCCAAATGGAATCCATATTTTCCCATTAATTTTATATGTTAATATGCCTATAAAGAAATTAGCTTGTGTTTTTTTTTTAAGTTCACTGTCAAGTAATAGGTCAAGAGTATTTAGAACAAAATGGTTTAAGCGTAAAACCAATTTTTTTTAGAATGAATGGGGCCTCAAAGGTATAATATTTACAAAGCATTTTTGAAACTCTAGTTTTATAAAGGACATATTATGGAGGAAAACAACCTACAACCTTTTTTTCGGGGGTTAATACAGTATGTGTTGATTAAAACTTGAAATTTAGTTACCAAAATTTGAGAATTATAGTCTTTTTCTCGTTTTTTACTACGTTTTACTGGCTTTCCTGGTTTTCCAGGTGCGTCGCAAACCTGCTGAGATAACAGTCTTGCAATATACTGAATTGACAATGGCAATTAAATTCAAAGTTTGAATTTCAGCTGGGTGTACTGGGGAGTTATTTTCCATTTATGGTTTGTCAGTGTTATTTTTCCATCCTTTCTTCATGCCAATGTGGGTTCACTTACTCTATTAAACATGTCTCATTCCCTCTCCCCCCTTTGGATTGATTCGTTAATACTCCTTGGGTTGAATGCATAAATAAACAACATAATAATTATGACTTCACACTTTTCCGGAAAGCAGGTGCAGAACAAAAGCGTAATCACATGATGAACTATAAACAAAACACAAGTTTTAGCCCAATCAGCGTGACCCTCTTTTCTTTAGCTGAACTATTTTCAGCTTGGGCCAATCTGTTCGAGAGCTTGTGATTGGCAGAACCAACCAAATTTCAAATCTGACTCAAATCAGGGCGCATGCTAAATACTAGTACATATTAGTTTATTGGCATGAGTATATTTGAAAATAGCTTGATAAATTCAAAGTATTTATATTGGTTTAGTGAGCTATGTCATGACAAGCCACTAACATTTGAAAACAGCCATCTTGACCATAAGTAATAATATCTGTTTGTCTACTATAAAATAAAACCATTTGCTAGTTAGGTATTTAAAGTTTGTGTTGCAAAGCATCTTGGGTCAACATACACTTCCGCTAACGGGTAAATTTCTCCACCACTCAAGAATATTCTGCTCTATAATGTTGGGACGTGTGAATCAAGATTATCTCTAAGGTGCGTTTTATTACAATTAAATTATTTATTGAAATTACATGTATTGCTCAAATTAGGTTCTTAATCTTAAGTTCACCGTCCCAGTTTAAGTTGATTGTGATTAATGTGTTTGGTAGAATAATTCAGGGAATCACTATCGCAATAGACTGGACAGTCAATGACTGGGATATCGGGGTTCAAATCCCATTTAGGTATAGTGAGGGTGGTTTTTCTTAGATAGTTTCTCACACTTCTTCCACATAAATGCGTTTAAATTTCCTCTATTTTTGTTCAGCGCTGAGTCTTACTATTTGTTCAGGTTATACTCATATGTGTTAAATAGGCTAGTAAGTTTGGGTTGAGGAAGGTTGAATTTAGAGATAGTGTATCCTCATTTGCGTGGAGGTAGAGTGTAAAATCATTTAGGAAAAACCACCCTTAGTACACCCAACCAAGATTTGAACCCCAATATCCCTTTCATCGACAGTCTAGTCCAACCCGAGAGTGACGCCTTAAACCATGTATCCACCAATGCATTCATATCTTAATTATTATTCCTCGCCTCTAATCCAGTTATGTAACTATCATAGGTTAGTATAACCTGAACGATTAATATGACACGGTAATAAAATATGTTTTTAAGTTTAAGTTACTAATTTAAACGTAAAATATTCAAATGATAATTATTTTATATATATATATATATATACTCCTTTATTATTTCGTTCTCTCTGAGTTTTACTACCCATCCGGGCTGCCCGGATGTCTACACCATCACCAGGCTGTAAATATGAGCCCCTATCTTCCGTCACCAATAAATTAGACTAGATTATTTTTTAAATTTGGTACACCTAGCCCACTGACGTGGATTTTACTGAGATTTTTATTTTATTTTTTTAGCACCGCGTTTTACTACTCGTTCGGGTTATACGCTTAAGTACTAATTTCGCTAATGGTTTTAGGAACTAGTAAGGTTATGTTGAGAGGAATTGTACCCATTTTTTCATAGAGGAAAAGTGTATAATCAATTAGGAAAATCCAACTTCATTACACTCGACCGAGATTCGAAACTCTATCTGCCCGTTTTCAGCAGCATATTATTTTGCGGGAATAAAGCGTTAGACCATGCGGCCACCGGAGCGGGTTTTTTCTTTTTCTTTCAAATATAACAGCGTATTATTGCCTGTTCAAAATACACGCATAAGTATGGTAGGTAATATAGAGTTACAACTTATATTGTGTATCCGAATTTGAGTGGAGGGAGAGTGAAAAACCAGTTAGGAATATCCACCCAATCAGTACACTCTACCAGCTCTACGGGATTCGAGCCCTTATCTCAATGTCAACGTCAGTCTAGTATCAGGGCGGTAAATCCCATCGTAAACTGCCACAAGTGGCGAATTGCCCGTAAAAGTGTGGCGAATTTGATCTCACCAGCTATCACAGTAAGATAATCATTTCCAGGCGGTGTGTGTTGGTTGTGACTTCATATTTATTCCATATCATTGGAAGTATTCCACTTTCTTATTGAGTCATTGACGCATCATTTCCACCCAATACTCCCCTCCATTCCTTTATTCAACACGTCCTTTCATATCTGCCATCAGACAAAAGGATCGTCAAATTTTACATTAAATTGTCTTTCATTTTCAATTTGATTAATTTTCATATTTTTCTTCTGAGGCGGATGTAGATGAATAGTTAAAATTTACACGTTTTGAATACACTTGTTCGGTGTATTCTAAATGGGTTTTTGTTTTCATTCATTTGAGGTATTTAACGTGCACTTTCTAAACTGAATGATTATATTAGCACACAGCTTATAAACTAATTTAAATCTAGAACAGACACGAAACCCAGTCCCCTGCCTTTAATTTATCACGGTGAGGGCGGAAACCCACATTTCACCAATGATACATTTTTAGGCCACGCCAGGAATCAAATCCGAGACCCTTATCTAACTATACGCACACGCTACTGACTGAGATAAGGTTTTGTACTTTATATGTTCGATTGATCAACATTATTTCTCAAATTTTACATAGTGTGGTAAATTTCAGCTCACATTTTTCACACCTATGGCTACATTAAAAAATCGGTTGCCCACATACGTTCTTGTCTATTGTGAGACTGTCACTTTATAAAAATTCGACCACCAAAGCGGGTTTTACAGAAATTGAATTATTTTTTATTTTTCCATTGTATAAAAAAAATTATCTATCATAAATGGAGCAATCTGATGAACTTGCGATTGCCGTGTGTCGGTCTGGAAATTACAAAGCACCGGCTTAGCCGACAAGGTGACTTAAGTAGCTCTCTAGGTGGCTTTAATTGGGTCCGCCGCGACGGTGAAAGGCTCACCCCCAAGGCCACACACACGGACGACCCTATTTAACAAAACAAACATGCACGCGAGATCACGCACAGATACCACTTAGAGACACATATTACCTTCACGGAGAAACAGGGAAAAAAAACTATAAACATAATATGTTCTGTAAATTGAAATTGAGATATTATAGAAATACACAAACACAAAAAAAAATCGTTGTAAAGACGTGGGATCTGTCATAAATACTTCCTAGGGGCAATTACCGCAAAGATTTATGTGTTTTGTAACGTGGTAAAAAAAACTTTTTATTAAGGACGAATGAAAACAGGTAATATTGTTGAGAGAAAGGAAGCTAGTATTTATCGTGCATTTCCTGAACACAGATTAAGCTCATTAAGCTGTAAAGATAAACTACATGTGGCAAAACACCCCCTTTGCAACCGGTTGAGATTCAAACCTCAATATTTCTATCCACTGTTAATCTATTACATTGTGAGCCTGACGTTTTGGCCCTCGTGACCGTCTGATGTGGATACAAGGAGTAAAACAAAATATTTTAAAGGGAGAATCATGAGCTGTGTAATTATGAGGGACCGCAGCCCCATTTTTTTCTGTGTGTGAAGCGTGCCCTACAAATCCCCCGGGCTATCCACATATTTACATATGAGGAGATAGGGACGAGATGGTTAAATTTAGACCAAATTCCCCCAAATTTATTTGCGTGTAGAGATACTAAGAAATCATCTAATAAAAACATTCTTAATACATTCAAGTATTCAAGCCTCAACTTTACTGTCATCAGAAAACCATACCCGATGAGTTTGACGCCTTAGTATACGTGTCCACTAGTGTGTTGAGGAGTGGTATTAACGTGGAGAGAGTATATGAAAACCATAATAATTATTGTGGGCTAGAAAATTATTAACCTTGTCAACCGGGACTGAACTATGTTGACCGCGACAACAAATTCCATCCTTAAAGCTACAATATTTTCCACAGACGCATATACTTATCTACAACACACTAACAAATACTGTTTATGGAATGAGAGTTTAATATTCATCCACTTGGCGTTTTACTGTGCATCTATGGAGCGTATTTTAAGGCATCTATGGAGCTTCAGACTATGTGTACGCTGGGTGTCTTAATAGACTTCTATGTAACATATTGAGGTGGGATTTAAGGTACGCAAGAACTGGTAAGTGCTTTTGCAGTTCTTATACCAACATTTTTTTGGTCAATACAAATTAAATGTATATCTCCAGTAAAAACATATAGTTGGATTTTCTTCACACAATTAAATAAATATTTATTAAATATCTGTCAATGGTGTCCTGGACTTTATTGAGAACTTTTTTCTGCTTTTAAAAAATGTTTGCCATCTAATGCTGCTATCCTCATGTCAGATATTCAACAACTGTTTATATCACCATGTGAAGAAAATTAAACCCTATGTTTTTACTAAAAAATATTTTATCTATTTGGGCTAAAAAAAAATTGATATAAAAACTGCTAAAACACTATTCTTTACTCGCGTTCCNCCCCCTTAATAAGCATTTATGGAGCGTCTTTTAAGGCATTCATTAAGCGCCTCATTAGTCACCGACGGAGAGTTTTAATAAGCGTCCCTGGAGCGTCTTAATATTTGTCAATGGAACGTCTTAACAGGTATTCGGGGAGTGTCTTAATAGGTACCCATGGAGAGGCAGCGTCTTAATAGATGTTTACTGAGTCTATTAATAATCACATATGGAGCGTCTTAATAAGCATCCCTTAGGCGTCTATAGAGCATAATAATAAACGTCCCAGTAGTAACTCTCACCCGGTTTGGACGACGGCGTAAGCTCTCTTGGCCCTCTCATAGAAGGCAAAACGCTCCACGACGTCAAAGTTCGCCTTGCCAGCCTCGTGCTTCTCAATGATCTTCTTGTAGTCGTTCCATATTGTCACCTTCACCCCTTTGGCCTTGTCAGAAGGGGTGGGGTCCATCACAGCCACCTTAAAACCACCAACACTCTCACACATATAAACTATCATTCAAAAAATGACAACACTTACAGGAAATTCACCTACATCGGTAAACACACTGACTAAACGTTTAGCTCACTCGTCTTTTGTATGTAACGAAGAGGCTTGGGTCTAAATTTTCTGTCGGATGTACTGTATGTAGGCCTCCTTAAGATTATTTTTTTACTAAATATTGTTCCCACTCTCCTTTCATGCAAATCTAATAACTGTGCATTTCCTTTAAATTCTACCTTCCCTATCCCCAACGCAGTCATGTTAAAAACGAAAAAAATCTGGTGGAATATTAAGATGCATAATATTAAAAACACTTAGCAACAACTATCAAACTTACATGTTAATAGAAGTTGAACACCACGTTTATTTCGAAAGACAAAGGTGTGATACATTTGAGTAAAAATTAAAATGAGTAATAGTTGAATTTGTTTCTGTTTAAAAAATAATTGAAAGATTTTTTTTTACTAAAACTACCAAACTTGGAAAGTAAATTCAACACCAGTGCTCCTAAGTGTTGCTACGACACTGAAAATAAAATAATAGGCATATATTACTTACAAATCAGATATATGGACACTGAAATAATCATAAATAATATAAGATGTAGTTTGAGCTTTAAATATAGTTAGAGTAAAATATAAAAAATTATACAATGGTATAAATGTAAATAAATGCTGAATTAATAATTAATTGGACATTCCAATGACTTATTTACATTACTAGCTTTCTACTCTGGTTAAAATGGTGGTTTTAACCTACTGGTTCCGACATGACCATAATAAGCTCGGCTGAAACAAATTAAGACGCCAAGTTGTACCATTTGGTACCTAGTTGTAATTGTTCTCAGTTTTATCTACAGGTCACTTTTCATAAATGTTTAGGATTAGATGTTTATTACGAATATATTCTTGATATATTTATTAAATAAAATATTTATATATTATTTATGTTTAGAAATAATTACTAGCTTATTTTACTTAAAATTTATTTTTTAACGCTTAAAAACTTTTTGTGAGACCCTTGCGCCCAAAGTGACCCTAGGCCGTGGTAAAACTATTTTGAACTTCAAGTGTGAGAAAATATTCAACTAGCTGGGGCAAGGATTCAAAACCCGACAGTTTTTAGTTACTGTCAGCCAATGTACTGTAAATGATAATTTAACTTCTCAAAATTCTTTGACACTGGTAATGGTCTACATTTAATTTCCTATACAACTATCATCTACTTTACGTAAATATTAAGGTGTAAACAATCAACATAAAAAATAATGTTAAGTTTGCGAAGATTTTCCAAGTATGACTAAAAAAAATATACTTTTAAAACAACCTATCCAATTTCAATAATGCATGATTATTTAGATAGAAAACAGTTTTATTATTACTTTCAATAAAAATTGCATCAAAATATATCAAATTAGAACGTTCAACCTCCGAATAACAGCATTTTAATTGTTTCTCCTTGTACAATCCGGAGATAACCATAGCAATCACAAAACTACTATGGCAATTAATAATTTAAAATAAATCAAACCTTTGGAAAAAGTATTACATAATACACAAACTGAGAGCACGAACGAATGCAATCTTTACCTAAGCACGATCATTATATAAGTTAGACGAAGTAATAAACATTGTCACAGAAACATGTTGGATAAAAATACAATTTCTTATTTTATTTTAACTGTTATATCGCTGATAGATAAACGCTAATTTATTCTTCAATCCTTAGCTATGTTTTCGAAATACTAACGGATGAATGATCTTCAATTTTATTATTATTTAATTCTTAGACTTTTTTTTATCTGCCTTTACAAAGTTAATCTTTTCCATGTCGAGAAAGCTTTTATCTGTTGGTTTAAGAAATAATTATACCCCCCTCATTTACCAGCACATGATATTTAATTACAAACTTTCAAGCCTTTATTGCTATGTGGGGTTGTCCTTTCACCAACTTAGCAAAAAATTATTTGTTACGTTCTGAAAATTATATTTTGTCATAGATTTGAAGACATGTCTAGTTACGCCCCCTTCCCCCTCTTCAGATCCCACATTCCAATTTCGATATTTCAAGATTTATTTGGTTATCTTTTATGGGTTTTTTATCTGCCAAATTTTAACTTGTAGCTACATTTAAAATGGTGTTCTAGTTTAGTTATATACATGACTAGACCCTTCCCCCTTCCCCCCCCCCACATTATTATTTTAAACACACATATTGAAGAATCATCATAGACTCTACCATAAAATATGAGTGACTATCGACATATTTATGAAGAATAAATTAAATTTTCTAAATAAAATATAGCCTATGTTACTAGCTGATAGTGTAGCTTTATATTGGTGAAAGGATTTTTAAAATCGGTCCAGTAGATTTGAGTTTATCCATTACAAACAAAAAAAAAATCTTTCCTCTTTATAATACTAGTTTAGATAAGGTCTTCAATTTCCTGGGTCTCAATTTGGAAATTCCTTATATTCATACGTTATTTGGTTATCCGGGAATGTCTATTACTTATATGCCGAACTTCAATTGTTTACCTCCCCTACCCCTCTTTCCCCCAAAAAATAGTTTTTTTACATTATTTTGAGAAATTTTGAAGGGATACACACTCCCCAATTCCCACTCCTTAATTTAGAAATTTCAGAATTTTTAAACTTTTATGGTTGTATTATATACCCCCTGACATGAAAATCTCCTACCACTGTGGGAAGTAGTTTGTTCTTATAGTTTTTGATTTTTTAAACTCATCATTTAACCATCCCCATTTTATAAATATCAACTATTTAAAAAATATTGTTATTTGAACTAATACCCTATATCATTGACGAATTTAATTTTTTTACATAACCTATTTTATTTGTTAATTTATTTATCACCTTCCAGCTCTCTCAACTCCCACTCTATTTCCTGGATTAATTATTTTTAGTGATCCATTTAACTACTTGCCAAATTTAAGTTTTACACCAATGATAAGTAGTTTTATTTATAATGTTTGGACTATTTAAATGTACCCCTACTCCCATTTATTTAATTTCCACTTAGAAATGTAATATTTTAAGACTTATTTGGTTATTGAAGTTGCACATCTAACTCCCTGCTAAATTCACATTTTCTACCAAACTTAAAAAAAATTATAACCTCTCTCTCCCCCTAGCGCTTCAAATCCTAGTTTAAAAGTTTTATAATTGTATATTTGCTTGCTTGCCGTATTCCAGTTTCCTATGACACGGATAATACTTTCTTTCTACTAGTTTTGTACAGTTTTAACCCACCCCCCTTTTCACCAAAATTTGACCAAAATTTCGATTAATTTGCTTATTTTGATTTTTCTCTTTACCTGTCTGTCAAATTTTAATTTTCTTATTCATCTCAAATTTTTTTACTAACTATAATCTCTCTCTTCCTATTTACTATAGTTCAAATTACTGTTCTATACAACACAGATAAGTATCTAATATACTAGTCTTATAAATGATACTCATACCCCCTGCCAATTTTTTAAACTCCCACTTAAAAATTTCAAATTTTAAGATAATTGGTTCTCTAGAGGGATACTTTGAACTGCCTGCCAAATTTAAAGTTCTATAACAAACACTTAAATGTGCATTTTTTTATATCCCTTTCCCCTATTTTCTGAGTTCCCATTTAAAATTTAAAATGCTCAAATTCTTATGATTATTTGGAGTGGTGACTTTACTTTCTTTCTGAATCTCAATTTTATGTCACAATAGAAGTAGCTGTTTCTGTTAGTTTTAGAAATTTTAAACCTCTACATCCCTAGTCTTTTTATTTTTCTACCTCTCATTTAGACATATACATTTTAAGAGTTATTTTGTTATATGTAGTTAACCTTTTTCCTGACAGTAAAAACACTTTTTTTATCAGATAATAATAGTTTTTTTTCGTTTGCTTATACACTCCTCTACTATTTCTTGGGGTTCAATTTAAAAGTTTAAATTTTCATACTTTTATATTATTATTATTATTATTATTATTTGGTGTGGTTTCTTTTGACTACCTGCCAAATTTAAATATTCTACCACATTGATAAGTAATTAGTTAGTTTCAGAAGTGTTTAGTCCCCCACCATCTTCCTTTTTATACAGCTCATTCATAGAAACTAATTATTTATATAAGTATTAGGTTATCTTATTTGGAGTCGTTTATCTACCTGTCTGCTAAATTTTCATTTTATATCTCACTCAGAAAAGTTTTCGGATTCTAGACTCCCCTCATCATTTCTTGGAGCCCCATTTTTAAATATCCCATTTTCAAATTTGTATGGTTACATGAAGTAATCCCTTTACATTCCTGTCAAATTTCAGATTTATTTTGATGATCACCTTTACAACTGTTTAGGACTGTCCTCGCTAGGAAGCTTGTGCTCATTTTAAATAATAAAATAGCCTCATTATTCATTTAAGATTACAATGAAGTAATTAAATTAAATAACAGAATAATATAGAGACATCTAGAATAAGTTAGCATCATGGTTCACCGAGCTATTGTACAAGATGTTGTTTATTTTCATTATTATGTCACTCCTGTACAGGCAATAAATAGTTCATCCTTCGATATATAGCTTATTTGATAGCAGCGCTATGGATCCCCTTTAAGATAATCTTTATTTAGTGTGGTTTTAACTTTTTAGGTTTTTTCATCTACCTTTACAAAATTTTAAATTGAATACCATATCAATTTGTTTTTTGTTTTTATTAACTTAGTAGTTTTGAGGGCCCCTAACTTTTATTCCATTTCTCAGACCCCTATTTTTCGATATTCAAAATTTTCTAGTTTATGTTATATGAAATGGTCCTTTACCCATTTGCCAAATTTAAATTTTCTTCCGCAATGAAAGGTAGATCTTATAATAATTTTTAAGAAATTTCAAGTTCCTACCGCTTCCTCCAATCCATTTAAGTTCCTAAATTCCTCATTTTGAAATTTTATGACCTACTTGGTTATCTAATATGGTTCTTCAACGTTCATGCCTAATTTAAATTTCTAACAACACTCAAAATAGTGTGTTACATTAGTTGTATTAATTTCGAACATTTACATTTCCTATTTTACAAATTTGAAATTCCGTTTATTCAGATATAATCATTTCAGCTAACCGGGCAGATATATTTACTTATATGCCAAGTTTCAATTTTATTTTTCATATAGATGTCATTTTTCTATTGGCTTAAAAAAATTTGAGACCCCATTTCTTGGAATCAGTTTTGAAATTTTGAATTTCAAGGGTTTTTAAATTTGTAATCATTAGGGATGTTTGTTCTTATGACTTGCAATTATTTAAATTTTCTACTATATTATAAATATGTTTATATTAGTTTTTGAAATTATTATCTCTCCTTCAACCCAGATCTTAATGTTAAAATTTTAAAATCTTTCATACTCTTACAGCTATTTCCAAAATTTATATTTTATACCATACTAAAAGGTGTTTATTTCTATAATCTTGGAAATCTCTTCTCTATCCCCATTTTGTAATTTCACATTTTAATAATGTTGGGATTTTGATGTGGTCTCTTTACCATCTCACCTAATGTAAAACTTTTATCTCACCGACAAATGGTTGATAGTTTTAATTTTGTAAATTTACATCTAGAACCATTTCTCTTACTCTCTTTTTGAATTTTAAATATTCAATTTATTCTAGTTATTTGGGTTTGACACTTTAAATTTGATAAAATATTTCCATTTTCTACTGTACATTGCCACCGACTATTTAGTTTGTGAAATTTTGGCGGAAACTTCTTTCCAATATAGGGTCCTTGATTTTTAAATTTATGAATTTTCTGAACTTGATTATGGTCTTACACATTTCCGGCAATTTTAAATATTCTACCATTCTGATATGTAGTTTATTCTTTTAGTTTTGGCAAATTTGCAAACCACTCAACCCCCACCACTTCCCTACCCCTACCCGTCATTTCAACATTACCCCCCTATAAAGATAAAGTTCTGAACACTAATTTTGTTATTTTTAGTATTCCCTCTACATTCCTGGAAAATTTAGTTGTGTACTTCCCCTAAAAGGTTTTTATAATTATATGCCAAGCCCTCCCTCTCTTATCATTGATTTTAGTATCAATTGAGGGTCACTTGATTCGAATTTTGAAAAACCAATGACGCAATCTTGTTTACCTACCTGAAAACACCTAGATACAAAATTTATTGAAAATTGAAAAGGTAAATAACCATTTTCTAAATTAATTTAGAGACAGCTGATTGGAATATCAAGATAAATTACATCAGAGTTGTGTTTAGCTTTGTTAGAAATCCCTGGAAATCGAATTTTAACTCAATCGGACCAACTTGATTTTTTTACCCAGAAAGTAAGCATGTGAAATATTTGTATTCCCCAGATTCGACCCCTTTTCATTTTTCAGGTTTAGGATTTTTCACACCTATCTAGGAGTCTTGGGAAACTCCATGCCGAATTTCAAACTTCTATCTCACCGGGAAGTATGAAAAAAACCTATGGAGAGAAAAATAAACTAATGGCTTTTATATTATATATTATATTGTACCTGAAAATTATTTACACTCAGATCCCGTACTATCCGGTTTTTCCGTTATCTGGCATAGAGTGCCTTAGCTTTAGGTAGGCTAATCACGACTAATATATGTACAAACATTAATTCTGAACGTTACTTATACCACCATCCGGTATATAGGATACATATATTTTCACTAATTATATAAACGGGAGAAAGGTAGAATTTTAGAGAAAATTTTCCTGCATTTACGTAAAGAAAGATTTGAAAAAAAAGGGGTAAAACACCTGAGTACACTCACCGGCATTCTTCTAGCTAAACTAATGTTAAATGCGCTTGGATCTCCCATTTCCTCTTCACACTAATGCTGGTTCACTTCCTCCAAGCTACCTCTCTCAGCCCTACTCCGTATTAAGTCATTAATAGCCATGGTACCCGATTCAGTGGCCATATGGTCCAAGGCGCTATACTCGCAGTAGAATATACTGCCGATGACGGGGAGATCGGGGCTCAAACCCCAGTCGGGTGTACTGAGGTTTTTTCCCCTGAATGATTACTCTCCCTTCACATAAATGCGGGCACACTTGTCTAATTCAAGCCTTTCCCATCTCTACCATACATACGTAATTGGTGCATATGCGTATAAGCCCAAACGGGCAGTAAGACGCAGTGTTAGAATAAATATCCTAGGTGTCAAAGGTAATAGTTTTAAATAATATCAAATCCGTCAAGAATCAGCACATCTTACCGGTTTGTCGACATAGGCGTCTAAAGGGAAGAATTTCAAGATGGCTTCTAGGAGATCGGATATGCTGTGGCCGTCCTCTCTTAGCTCGCGGGCCCCAAGAGCTCTGCTCACAGAGCTAACGGGGAAGTTAGCGTCAGCGAGAACTGAAACAATGTAAGAATATTTTTATAACTGTGACTTACTAACCTTTTAGCTATACGTATATATGGTAGTTACTCTTATTGGGTAGGGATGAGGAAGGAAGTATTTTAGAGATAATTTACCTGCATTTTCGTGGAAGGAGAGTGAGTAACTATTTAAGATAAACCACCCTCAATAGACCTTACCAGAATTCGAACCTAAATTTCCCAATTATCAACAGATCAGTCAAATATGAGAGTGATGCCTAAGACCATTCGGCCACTGAAGCGGTTTCTGAGACAATGAGTGAAATCAACAGAGTTGCATTAAATAGAGATAAGGTAGGCTGGAAAGAAGCACGAATTAGGTTAAGTGTTTTCGCAGTTATTTAAATCAAACAATTGTTTAGCCAAATTAAATCAAAATCTATTCGGTATAAGCTTATAGTTTAATTTTCTACAGATGTTGACCTTAACAGCTGTTGAATAAATGTCATGAGCATTTTAGCATTTCATGAGAAACTTTTTAAGTGAAGAGAAAAGGTTATCATTAAATTCCATGACATACTTGACAGATATTGAAGAAATTTTGGATGTCACCATGTGAAGAAAACTAAACTCTTGTGTTTATACTGGAGCCAATGTTTTATTTCATTTGGCCATAAGCCTTTATTGCTATGAAAATATTTACAAAAATACTGCCCTTAACTCACATTCCCTATTACCCAAATTTAAGAGCCCATCTTACTCCCATAAATAAAACCCGAGCTAAGCCATGATTTTTATAGGAATCCCATTTTCAACCTCCAAATTTTATTTAAAGTTACATACATTTGGAATTCTAGAAATTGATCTTATTTGATTTAATAATAATTGTAAGGTTCACTTAAAAGTTTATCGAAAGCTTCCAATAATATATACTTTCTTGTTGATAATTAAATAGTTTCCTTTGAATTTTTCTCTTTTTAGCACTCGTCTTACCAGCCGTTCTGGTTATACGTTATTTAAATTAATAATTAATGGGCTAGTAACGTAAATACAATTTTTTTTCCCCCACCATTATGGAAACATGAGTTTCCAGTTTTCAAATAATGGGCTTCATATTAAGATCAGAATGTAGGTACGTAATACAACTCGAACCAGGCGTCGTACTGTAGTGCAGTATTCTGTATTATTCCCTTGATAATAGTTAAATCGAGACTAGTTTGATTATTTTCCAATTTTGAAATGATATTTTTATCATTTTTTTTAAATATTCTTTTTCAATTTTGTTTTATTTTTAAAATATCCTTAAACTGTTTTAATGGTCTCAATTCTAATGTTTTCTAAATCTGAATTTAGAAAAATATACCCCGAAATGACGTCTAGCTAAATAGCTTACCTAAGCTAGGTGCTATCCGTGATGAGACGGACTTTTAAAGGTCCTAACTCAAAAAAAGAACCAAACATAAATTTAATAAATGAATAACCCGCTTCAATGGCCACATGGTCAGATGCGCTACTCTCACAGTAAACTAGACTAACGATGACGAGGAGATTGAAGTTTGAATCTCGCTCGGGTGTTCTGAGGGTAGTTTACAAAATGGCTTTCCACCATCCCTCCACAAAAATGTTTTTACACTTCCTCTAAATATACCCTCCATAATCTTCAAAACCATTAGCGTAATTATTTTTCAAATAGCAATAATCACACCTCAGTTAGACTTCATTGTTTATGATATAACATATAACCCGAACGAATATAAAGACACGGTGTTAACAAAAATAAACGAACAAAGTTATGCAAATCTAATATTTTTATGTTGCCCACATCCACACCGTTTGCACCTCCCCCCAAACCCCTCTTTCCAACAATTCTTCATGTTTTATTAATCAGCCGGGCTAACCACTTATTTACACTACAGCGGAAGGTAGAATTTAGAGGAAAAATCCTCGCATTTTCTTGAATGTAAATGGGAAAAATATCAAAGTAAATCCGTTCTCAGGGCATATGGCCAAGATTCGAGCCCCTGACGCCAATCACCGGCAAGCAATACTAGACGAACTTTACTTTTAGTCCGCGTGTGAATTGATGCAGATGACCTCATCCTTAAGGTGAGAGAGTAATGGACGTAAGAAAAGATTAGTATTTTGGCAGTTATTATTATTAGCACCGCGTCTTACTACCCGTTCGGGTTCTATGCACTTACGCTAACGTGTAATGGTAGGGTGATTGTGAGATGAAATGAAGGACCTACAGTTTAACGTGGAATCCGAACCACGGTGGAGGCCTGGCATTCCTCACATTCACAAGATGTCTTGTCAGAGGTGAAGGAAGGGTTTGGTAATCAGATAAATCTTTGCCGGGACCGAGGATTGAACCCCGGCCGCCAGCATAGAAGTCTGACACCTTACCCCTAGACCGCCAGGTCACCTACATTTTTGGCAGTTTATAAAGCAAAAAAATTTTTAGCCAAAATAAAAAACTACTTTTTCAGCAGAAACATTGAGCTTATTTTTTTTTCACGTCATGGTAGAAACCGTTGTTAAATATATTTTATGAGCATAGCGGCAGCCGGGATTAGATGATAAGCTTTTGAAACGAAGATGAAAAAAAAGTTGTCATGAAGTTCCAGGACATCATTGACAGATATTCATGACGTGTTTAGGTCACCATTGTGACAGTTCCAAATTAAAAGTGTTAGGATGTTCTGTTACAAGCTAGTCGCTGGATTTACCGATCAAATAGTATTTGTACTCTGTACTCACCTTTATTATTATCATTCAATAATAAATTAAGATCCGTTATTATAAATACAAAATATTATTATAATGTTATTGTTTTTGCCGTACTACACATCTCAATTCCTGTTCTTGCTATCCAAATACTTGTATGAATAAGGTATGGATGAGGAAGGGAAAATTTAGAAAAAGCGTACATGTATTTTCATAAAGATAGAAAGAGTTGGAAATCATTTGGGAAAATACAGCTCAGCACGCCTTGTTGAGATTCGAACCCTGACCTACCACTATAAAAACAGACGATAATGATGCTTTTATCCGTGTGTCCACTAGTGCAAGTAGCTTAACTGTAAATCGATAGTTCTAATTCTTTTCGTGTAAATAATAAGATTACATTAACATCACTCTCCATCTCAGACGGAAAGATGGGCATTTAATTATATTTACTTATTATATGGCACTAGGACACAAAATTTCAATGTAGCATTTACAAAAGAACTGCACATATCCTTATCTCGAACTAGTTTCATCCAGTCAACCTCATTACACCCTATCTCTTTTAGATCCATTTTAATGGTATCCTCCCATTTACGTCTAGATCATCCCGATGATCTCTTCCGATTGGGTTTGCCAGTCAATGATATAAACACGGTTCTAGATTCCTTCAAGCACTGTGCGTGTCCTTTCCGCTGTAATCTGAGCATTTTGAATACCCAAACAATGTTTTGTGATGAGTCCAGGGTAATCAACTCATCATTGTGCTACCTCCTCCACTCCTCGGTATCTTCATCACTTTATTTTAAGATTAAATATGTAGTGAATAAAAATATATCACAGCCTTTTTTTTTATCATACAACTTTTGCAGAAGTATGTTTTAAATATCAATCACATGCTACTCTCACTAATTTAAATAACACTTTGTTTTAACACAATTTCCTCTTCTAAATCTTCAAAAAATAAAACTTTTATTCAAATCTAATTGAAAACTGATTAAGGATTAAAATAGATTGAATCGTAGTCACAATATTTGTATATAAGGTAAATTTTTATTGTTTTACTAAGAGGTGATTAAATAATTGATGTCCGTTTTATTTCTATTATTACTTTAAAAAAAAGTTTTTAAAATATTCACTTTTATTCTTGATAGATAAAATGTACAAGAAGATGGACTCATACCTAGCGGTTAGATAAACGAATGTGTGATACGCAAACAATAATAAACGTAGACCATCAATCTATAGTACAAGTCAGCACTGATTGCAATAAACAAATCCAAGCTTGCACTACTGTTATCTCTTAATAAAATAGAAAATCCGAACAAAGATACGATAACCCTTCTTGAATGATGCACCAACTGCTAAAAGTCACAAGGAAATGAGTGTCACATGGACCTGAATCTTGCTTTTATAGCCTTCCAACAATGTCTCATCATCCCTTTTCGGGAAGGATATTGTAAATATAATGGTACTGAGAATCAGAGGGTCATAAACTAAACAGCAACTTTAAGGAGAAAAAAAGTTTGGAGAGAAAAAAAGAAGGAATAAAGGGATTTTCTATATGGGTCCTTTCGCAAAGAAAAATCATTTTGGTAATCCCCTTAAGTTACCTTTAAAAAAAATTGTGTATAAACAATAATCTTTGTTGATAAATCGAATTAATTACAAGTAAATTCGTTTGTTTTAAGTTAAATATATTCATATAACGATGTTTGGTCGATTGGTAAAAGAAGCGTCTCTACCAAGTTTCAAGAGTAAAGAAGGTCACATCTAATAATTAAACTATATAAAAAAAATTGTGTGTCATATTTACTCCCCCCTTCCTACCTTTTCTCCCCACTCTCCCATATGACCCCATGGAGCTCTTGAGATTGGCTTCATTAGAAACAGCTCATTAGATGAAATATTCACCTTGTAGTGTATTCTGTTAGTGTTGGAAAGCTATTTAGTGTCGCAATCCGTCTTTAATTCTGTTGAGGTAACAAATACAACTTCATTGCGTCGTTCATCAACATTCTTGAGTTAAAGAATCACATTACAGAAAGACCACAACTCAAATTAGGCACCTTTCCAGTTCAAAAATGTTTGAGGGGATATATTAGTTGTTATTTTTTATTTATTTTTTTGTTGTAGACAAGGTCATAAACGAAGATACTGTAAGTAAACTAGAGATCTTATTGGCTGCCCTGTTAAAACCATTAACTACAAAATGGTTCACTAAATTCATAAATTCTGAGAATTTAAAAAAAATTTATTTTATCCTAGCGGCACTGTGAGATCATTGTACTTTGCACATTTTTTCATTCTTTGGGTGAATCAATGAGAACAAAAAAGATTTCATAACGGAATTATCTAGGGAAAAAAAAGAAAGAAATATTTCAAAAGATGGTAAATATATTAAGGAAAAAGTTTAAATTTTTTAAGAAACAAATTATATTAAGTATATTTCGTTATGGCTAGGTCTTAAAATCCGTTAAATTGATACATACAATATTTTAGTGGAGATAAAATAAAATCAATTTAGACTTGGGAACAAAATCAAATAAAGTATGTGTTGAGAAGCAAGATAATAAATTAAATATCATAATCAATAATTCAATCGGATTCTTTAAAAATATGATCCCAACCTCGTACAAAACTCTTGATAAACCCGCTTCGGAGACCTCACGATCTAAGGCGCTACTCTCGCGGTAGACTAGACCGCCGATTGCGGGGAGATCGAACAAGGTTTTAATCTCGGTCGGGTGTACTAAGGGTGGTTTTCCAAAATAGTTGTACACACTCTCTCTCTCTCTCTCTCTCCACGTAAATTCAGGCACATTTTATATAAATATAACCTTCAAAGTACCTAAAACCATTAGCGTAATTAGTACTTAAGCTTATAACACGAACGGGTAGTAAGACGTGGTGCTAAAAAAAACCTCTTGATAAGTTATTATTTGAAACTTCCATTAAAAGTTTGTATAGTTAAAATGATAATTTTAGTTTCTGAAACCAATCAACAGTGAACAAATATATCAGGATCGCTACAAATACATGATTAACTCGAAAGTGTGACAGAGAAGAGAATTGAATGTCGAAGTTTTGTTGCGGCCCTTTGCTCCATTTGAGGAGTTAAAGGGTATTTGCATTACAAACAAATGGCTAAGTACATTTATTATCACGAGAAGTCCAGATCACAGGTACAAGGGACTGAATATATTAGAGGTAGTTCACAACTGTGGGTCGTGGTCAGAACTTAAAACTCATTTGGTTTGGTTTTCCAAAGATGAGGTCAAGGTATATATCACGGCCTGGTGTACTGTGGGTGTTTTTTTTTTTAATAAATGGTTTCACCCCTCCCATTCCACGCAATTACGGGTACATATCGTTTAAATTATACCTAACTTACACCTACCATATTAGCATAATTAGTGTATAGCCTGAATGGGTTAAAAAAAACATTGGGGGTACGTAGAAATAATTTATTAAAGGTGGCCTTTTAACTTTTGCTTCAAGTTAACCTAATTTGAACTTATTATAAATAAACTGTGTTTTATAAAAAAAAATATCAAGGTTTTCATTAGCTGTGCAGTTTTGATTTATTTTAATTAAAGTTTTATCTTTCTTTTTACGCATAAGAGGCAAATAATTGCCACCTAAGGGACATGTAAATTTAATATGTAATTTATATATATATTATTTAATGTATATAAATTTAACCCGCCTCGGTGGTGTAGTTGGCTAACGCGCTTTTCGTGTTGAAGCTTGACTGCTGAGGACGGGGAGATCGAGGTTCGAATATCGGTCGGGTGAACTGGGGGTGGTTTTTCCTTAATGGTTTTCGAATCTCTCTCTCCACGTAAATGCGGGTTCACTTCCTCTAATTCAACCTTCCAAAGTCCTAGTCCATTATAGTAATTAGTACTTAAAGCGTATAACTCGAAAGAATAGTAAGACGCGGTGCTAAATAAATAAATAAATATATTTATATAATTATGTTTGAAGGCGTAATCATATTAAGTAGCTTCCTTTATTTCTAAGATAACTAATTATTTTAAAACCCTACTGGTAAAATAAAATATAATGATCATATTTAACTACCATAAACGTAAAAAAAGATTGAAAACCACTGGCATGTGTCATTATTTGGAATAATTATGTGAATGTAAATATTTTAGTTGGAAATTTAAAGAAGTTGAACAAACAATTGAGTAATACGTGGTATTATTACAATAAGTCTGTTTGAAAGTTTAAGTACTTGCCAAATATTAAAATAGTCTTATTTTCAGTTTCTAAAAGACAGTAAACCATCTGTGAACATGACTGGATGAAAAAGTAGGTCATAAAAAGTTTGTTTGTGTTTCCTACGTGAAATTAAATAATAGTTGTTTATTTAATTAATTATTGGGCACTGAGTCCTTTTACCCGACCGGTCACTATTCATTCAATTACACAAATTGGGTAAGGATGATAAAGGTAGAATCTATAGGAAAAGTACCCTATTTGCGTGTAGTAAGAGTGGTAAATATTGTAAGAAAATCTTGGTACACTCGACTGAAATACGACCCTCTAGGAAATTCAAACAAGGCAAAACTGATTATTTTTTTACGTGGTCATTGTTCCAGGTATTTTGTCATCTTTAACATAATTTTACTCTTTATCAAATTATTCTTTTTAAAAATTTGTTTGTATAAATAAAAGCACCCACAGAAGTGGATTTACTATAAAGGCTCACTAGGCATGGGCCT